>BHFT01065522.1:0-2500 GCA_004320025.1 Laticauda laticaudata | reverse complement strand
CTGACATTTGCCAGATGAAAGACATAGAATTCTACATGTTATGAAGGGACAATGGACTAATTATTATTTCAGGCAGAACAGTGTTCTTCCATTCTTCAGGTTTTAATCATTGTCTTCCTTGTGCCAGTCTAGCTTTGCAAATTATATCTGTAGAACTTAAAATTCTTTTATGGCTTATGGTTGATAATATAAATTGAAATGAAACATTTGGAGGTGCGATTTCTAGCATAGAAATCTATGGTTATTATTAGTCATAAAGCTTTTGAAAGCTTGCATCAAAGCCCCCATCACCTGTCAGTGATATCTGCATGAAATCAATTGAGGTTGGCCATCTTTCTTTTCTCATCACCTTCCATCAGATCTTTCATGAAGTCAAGCAGCCATAGTGATTAGCTGGAAAGTTAAAGAAGCAACAACATATCTGATCTGTTATGCAGGCACTGACTGCTACCCTCTTTTTGGGGGGTGGTTTTTCCTTAATTGGGAACAGTAACACTTTATTTAATATTTTATAATTTGCCAGCAAGTCATTTTATGAGGCTATAGTAGGTCGTCATCTGTCCCAACCTTCTTGGCTTCTTCCTGACACACTAGTATAGGACCAGGCAAAGACATGACAAATTGTCCCCCAAGTCAGTGCTGACAGCTTCTGATGATTAATGGTCTGATTATGAAGTGGTCTTACACATATAGAATTTACATCACAGAGAGTTAGAAATTTTGCCATGTCACAGACGCCAAGGCATTTTGAAGAGCTTTACTATTTGCAAAGAAAAAGGAGGTGAAATCCCAGCAAAAGCCATGTCATGTAAAATCAATACATCGGATCAATGCTTTATTAACAAGAAAATGTCTTACTTCACATTCCTATGTGGACCTTTGTCTCCGGGATGCATGATGGAATGTCAAATCATATTGCAGTCTTCAACTTTTTGCTGTGTTTATTGAGTGTTTGTTGTGGAAGCCTCCATGCATTGATTATGAGACGTACTATTGGAATGTTTACGTAAAAAAAAAAGCAAAAGCACTTAATAATAATATGAGCCAATTATTTCAAAAACACACACACAAAAAAACATAACCCAAATATCAGGGTGTATTAACACACAAGTTAATTGGAAGCTTTTTTAAAATTATTTTTTAGCCATCGCTTTTGCTCAGCAAACTGCTGAGCTGTTTGGTGTTAATCATCAAATTACATGCTGACTAATGAGTGATGGTCTGAATTCTACGCTGAGTAATGAATAGATGGAGGCAGTTCTTATTAGTCCCATTGATTTATGTAGCACCATGCACCATGCAGTTACTCTGTTAAAAACGATATCTACATCAAGAAGTAATATACTCTAATAAGTATTTTCATCTTAACTCGAGTCGTTGGGCCTCCAGGCTCAGTTTTTGTTTGAGTCAGGCAGAGCTATAATAAAGCCCTATGACTCCTAACAAAGCTTGTTAAACACAATGTGTGCAGTCTAACTGAGTCAGATTCATGATTCATGCACTGTACACAGCAGCATGTGCTGCTGATTTATGACCAAGCACAGTTCATAGTCAAAATTACAATTTGAGGGATAAAAAGATTAATTACTATTTGTGGCCTGCAATTTTGTGAGGCTAGTGGTTTGCAGCTGTAGAATGATAGTGCTCTACATCAGTCTGTAGTCAGCCATTCACAGATTATTAAAGCTTTGCAAGATTAAGTGCTCCTCCTGCCTGGTTTGTGCTCAGGCAATATGCTAGACAAAAAAGGACCACAGGGATAAATCTGAAGCAAGCAATAGCTGGACATATGTCATAATTGCCAGTTTCCCATAAATTCACAGACAGTATAGAAAATGGAGCATGATGCAGACAACATATTGTGACTCTGGTGATCGCTACATATGGCTTCAAGACCTGTAACTTTTGTTACTGTGCCAACCATGATAATCGGTTTTTATTTTTTCAAATATGCATTTTTGTTTGCAAACCCTGCCCCCTAAGGACAGAAAGAATCCTCTCTGTGAGTGAAAACAAGAAGAATCCGGAAAATGAGTCCCAAGAAAACTGCTTTTGTTTTTGTTTTAATTTGCAAGGGTTTAGTCAGCCTGTTCTTTGCATATGCTTGTTAACAGCGAATACCCAGACTGACACACTGTTCTGTCCATTTTTCAGCCCTTAATGAACCAACAATAGATTATGGATTCCAGAGATTGCAGAAAGTCATTCCGCGGCATCCAGGTGATCCAGAACGGTTACCAAAGGTTAGTCACTTCATGTTTAGAAGTTTCCGTGAATTTATTCTCATCACATATATGATCAGGCATAGCAAAATCAAGAGTTGCAATAAATAAAATGTGTGTGTGCATGCGTGTGTGTGTGTGTACACAGTTACACACATGTATACAAATATATATATATATGTTTTATTAAGCTTTCGCGGGTACTTACATGTGTGCTGTTCAGCTTCCCTCGGGTATTATCCCACGTCATTTAACAGCACTACAATGATGTGGGATAA
>BHFT01065521.1:0-16620 GCA_004320025.1 Laticauda laticaudata | reverse complement strand
TTTGTAACCAACTGACACACTGTATGTATATAAAATGGAAGATGGTTTTATGTTTTTTATGTTTTGTTTGTACATGTTTGTCTTAAAAATAAAAACGGTTTTTTTTAAAGAATATGACATGAAAAAAATCTTCACAGGGATAAAGAGGCTTAGTGATGCAGTCGTTAAATGCAATATTGCAGGCAAACTCTGCCCACAGCCTTGAGTTTGATCTTGATAGAGCTCAAGATTGGCTCAGCCTTCCATCGTTCTGAGGTCAAAATGGGGAGCCAGATTGTTGAGGACAATATGCAAATAATGCTTCTACTATATATTGTAAACTGCCCAGAGTGCTATAAGATGCTATGGGGTGATATATAAGCCAAAGTGCTATTGCTATTGCTATAAACGTAGAATCTAACTGAGAAAAAACTGAGTAATAAATATACAAAGGGGTGTGGCTTTGTGGTCATGTGACTAGCTGGGCATGGCTTGTATGTAAATATTATAAATATTTATATAAATATTGAATTTTATAATAAAAGAGCAACTTTTATCCAAAATCACAGATTCATTCAGAGATCTATCTATCTGCCATCGCTAGCTCAGTCTGTCACATAAAATTTGCGAGCAAGCAAACTCACAAAATTAACTCACAACACACCATGTATGTAAATATTGAATTTTTTATTTAAAAAGAGCAACTTTTCCCAAAATCAGGTAAAGCAGGCAGGCAGATTGAATTGCTCACAGAATGATTCAATGATCTATCTATCTGCCAAGGGCTAACTCAGTCTGTCACATAAAATTTGCTTGCAATGAGTCTGCACTGAATAATTGAACCTTCAGTCCTGAGGGAGGTTGGTCTGTACTTAAAAGCAGAGCCTAAGGTCTAAAGACTAGCTAGAAAGCCAGAAATCCAACCATTTTCTGCTTCCTAGCTAATCTAAATCTCCCAGCACAGCAGAACAGTTGATGGTCAGAAAAAGGAAAAATAGCAATTTAACAGGCAAGTTTGCCGGGTAAGAAGAAAGTGGGTGGGAAGGGTTCCCGCAGGCCATGTGAGAGGTGCAGCCTTGTGTTTCTGCGCAGCCTGGATTAATTGCTTTGGTGGGTTCTCTGGGGTGAGATTTCTCTGTGGCCCACCAAAATTTTCCCACGGGTGTCCGCTGATCTAAGCAGTCTGTGATTTATGTAAGGTATAGGTTTGTTTTAATAATAAATCTGACTTGGAAATCATATAGGTAGCAATTCTCAGAATGAACATTTTCCATTAATAGGCTGAGCACCTCTGTAGAAATTTTCCCATTAATGTCTCACACTTCGAACTCTAGCTGTGTAATGCACTGCTAATGGTTATGTAGGTCATTAAATGCTTCCTGAAAAGGAGGAAAGGGAGAAGAAATTTTAAGATTACCTTATATAGATCAGGTCAAAACATTAATCCATTCTATCTAGTCTTAGGTCTGTCTTCACCACCCCACATCCTCGGGCAACTGTCAAAGTTCCAGGACTCTAAAAAGGGTGAGTATCCAGTTTATGAGCCAGCATGTGCCATCTACATTTCCCACAGGAAGATTTTCAAATGGAAGTAGCCTTTCACCAGGCAGATGAAGAATGATTCTGCTTCCTAGCTTTAGAAGATCCATTAGCTTTTTTGGCATTGGAATTCATATCCCAAAGGGCACAGACATAGAGATATGTTTCAAAATTGTCTACCACCAGGGACAGATAGAGGATAGATGATGATGATGGATGGATGGATGGATGGATGGATGGATGGATGGATGGACGGACATATGTATGTGTATGTTATTATTGGTAAGTTCATTAGCAGTTACTACACATAGATTTTTAAAATGTGAGCACATGAGCACAACAATTTGATAGACAGTAACAGTTTTCTCTTAACTGGAAAAAATATATTTGTGAAAAAATGTATTTGTGGTTCAAATGCTTACTATACAGAATCCATACAGAATGTACAATTATTTTACTGCCAGGATTTGAAGATTAATACCCTCAATTGATTCTAACAAAAGGAACTATCCTAACATGAGTGCTGAAATAAAATTCAGCAGCTAATCTGGCTGACTTTGAATCCAGATAGGGAAAGTGGTCTTGTTGCTATCTTGTTGTTTCCTTTAGATACTTGCTTTTGTCAAATGCTTAGAAACCTGAAAAAAATATTGGAAAATTATTTCAGTTGTCACTTTAATAAGACAGTTCCACGTTTATATTTCCTGTTGTTTATATCAACAACATAATGTAAATTGAATTCCAATTGTCCTTCAAAATACACATTTTCTTAAAAGTTATGATGCATTTCTCCAACCCCTCCCCCTTCTACTATATAGGGAAATGCAAACACACAAGCATGTATTATAGAAGAAAAACACATGAACACACAAACTGATGTTAAATATTTTAAAAATAAAATGTGAAAATTGAAGTGAAAATGGAATTAACGTAAGGTCAGAAACATAAGAAACACTAATTGAATCTAACAGCTTTAACTCTTCCTTGGCTACCTCTCACAGATGGTACTTATTTCTCTGCTGATTATTGGCAGCAACTATTTTAGTGGCAACTAATAAATTGCTATTTGTATCTCTCTTTTGGATTTAATTTAACAAAATAGCACCCAAATTATATGGAAATATGTTTTCAATTAGCTTATCAATGCTTTTACAGATTTTATTTTAGAAGTGTCTTACAACTTGAAGTACCACCAGATGTGTGCTTTTGCTTTTTTGTGTAGCTTTCAGTGGTTTTCTGTGCTCTCACGCTCTATCCAGGGGTGGGAGTCTACTGGTTCGGCCCAGTTCAGGCAGACTGGTAGTTCTGGCATTCATTTGGCTCCACACACCCGTCTCTGCCCTAGTCTCTCCATTATTTCCACGACACAGCAGATTTCCACACCTCACTGGGGCTGCAGTAGAAGGTAAGTATTAGAGCTGAAAATCAGTAGTTTTCAAACCCTGTGAAATTTATAAAAATATGACTATTTCAGTTATATAATCAGCAGCATTAAAAAAAGACCTTGAAAAATCATGGGATATGTGTGTGTGTGTATGTGTGTGTGTGTGTGTGTGTATGCATACCCTCCTCTCCTAAACCATAAGTAATGGAATAATCTTAGTTGAGGAGAACCAACTATGGCCCCTTTATGACCTGTGGACTTCAACTCCTGAGCCACAGATAGTAAGGGGGCCATAGTTGCCCATCCCTATCTTAGATAAATTTCATTTAATGTCATTAAATTTCATTTAATGTCATTAAATGAAATGTTTATTATCTTAACTATCATGCAGCTTGATTAGGCATCAAACTTGCCTAGATGTATTTGATTTTTTTCCCGCATGAGTAACAATATAAACTACTCACATGATAATACTACAGTGCTGATTAGGACCACCACAGTTATTTTTCAGCCACAAAGTCACTGGCTATTTTCCCCTGGATTCAGTCAGAGAGGATATCGATTGCTTCCTGTTCTCCAGGCTTACCATGGCATAGGTTGTACCATATCTGATTGATTTGTTCATATCTTTATTTCTTAAACATTATTTATTTTAATATAATTTATTGGTTTGATTGTTGTGATCCACCCAAAATCATGAGAGTTGGGCGACATTCAAGCCTAATAAGTTGTTACTGTTGTTATTGTTCTTATTCCTGCATCATAGTAATTCAAACCAGTAGGCTTCATTGTTCACAACAGTCTGTATACCCAAAGAGCACAGGTGCTTTGGAGCTTTGTATTAAGAAGCTGGGAACTTTGTTTTTAATGCATTTTTATTTTAAAGTATAAAAAAATGCAATTGTCTTGCTTATTCATGCCTCATCTAAATGATGAAACTGATCCTGCCCCTTCTACCTTCCATTCAAAAAATGTGAAAAGAGTTTCTTTAACCCTCAGATCAAGCCAGATGTGTGCTTTCCAGGTGACCTTGTAAATATTTTATCAGAAAGCATTTCCTTAGATTAGCAAAAATTTTGTCTCATTTTTCTAAGTACCCATGTTAGGAATAGTTTAGGATCTTGTTATTCTGAAATAGCTTGACTGGATCAAAAGGATTTTAAACAATAAAGTATATAAAAAGCACAAACAGAGATATAATATATTTAGCTTTATTGCTGCAATTCTTTATTCTAAGACAGGGGTGTTAAACTCAATTTCATTGAGGGCCACATCAGGGTTGTATTTGACCTTGAAGGGCCGGGGGGGGGTATGGCCTTGAGTTTGGGGCCTTGAGTTTGACACCCCTGCTCTAAGATTGAATGTAATGTGGCTCATCTGTCAATATTTCTCCTTTCATAAGGGATCAGTGCTGCAGCGGTGTGCCAAGAGGTGGGATAAGTGCAAACAATAAGGCTGGTGCTGCTAAAGGCATGAGGGGGCTAGCAGCAAGTGTTTGGGTTGCTGTTGCCCACACAAGAAGCAGCTGATTTGGAGGCAATCATCTCTCTCAGATCAACTCACTTAATAGGGTTGTTGTTATTCTGGGGAAAATTGGAGAAAGATGGTCGTACATGTTGAGTTGGATATAAAGAAAAGGCAGTTTTGCTTGTATTAAATCAAGTACATGCATGTATGCAGACAGACACATATACAACAGCTAATAACCATGACTTGCTTATTCTTGCTTGGAGGTTCTGGTGAATTATTCCAATGCAGGTGAATGAAAAAGGAGATGATGAGGTCCTACAGCTTTCTGACCACTTATGTCCAAAATTCTCAACATTATCTTGTGAATGATTGGTTTCCAAATTTAGAAATTTTGCTGTGATGTATCCTTAGAGAGAAACATGATGTATCACTGTATCCTTGTCCTCTATCTATCCAACCTACAATTTGGACCCGTAGCAACATGTTTCAAATCACTGGTTATATTCCCACTTATTTAGATTATGCTGAATTCTGTTTTTCATTCTTAGTTCTGTGCATCTCTACGATTTTTTTTAACATGCTTTACAGATTTAATACCTTTGCAATCAGTGTTTGGTTATATGGATTTGATAAGGCTTAACTAAAGTATGTCATGTCTTATACATTGTTCCATCTTCATCAACAATGTCTTCACAGGCTTTTTTACAATATATATGGGAGGGCAACCATGAGATCTTTTTAACAGTGTTAAGGGCCTGTCACATAGGCCGACGGATGCAAAATGTATGTAAAAAGGACACAGCGGACGAGAAAATGTTCCATCTCCAATCCATTGTTATCCGCTCTCAAAAGTGCCCCGAATTTGCATAAGCACAGTGGACAACAACGGAAAGGAACGGATGGGAGAGGATGTAGCCAGGGTGGAAAAGCGGATGCTCCATGGAAGCCTTGCGGATGAAGCGGATGGAAGTGGATGGCACATCTGTAGGGCTTCCGGGGGAGCACAGCGAAGCAGAATGCGCATGGAAGGAGCGGAATGCCGAGTGGATGCCGAGTGGATGAAGCGGATGCAGAGCGGAAGCCTAGCGGATGCCTAGCGGATGCAAAGCGTTCACTGAGCATGCAGGCAGGATGCACTGCTCAGCCCGCAGATATAAAGGGAAGCAGTTCGCAAGCAGGTCACCATTCAGAGGAAAGACTGCTGCCAGACACAGCTCAGCCCAGCCAGCCAGCCAAATCATGGAAAGAAGAAGAAAGCTCTGCCATCTGCTGCCAGCCCTGGCAAGAAGGAACAGGCACCATCCCCACCCCCTGGCCGTGACTCTTCCGCTTCTGCTGGTCTTCTGCTGCTCGGGCTGACTCTTCTGGTGCTGGAGCTTCTGCTGGTGCTGCTCCTGGTGCTGGTGCTTCTGCTGGTGCTTACCCTGCTGGCGCTACCCTGGTGCTGGTGCTTTGCTGGTGCTTACTCTGCTGCACTGCTCCTGGTGCTGGTGCTTCTGCTGGTGCTTACTCTGCTGGCATTGCTTCTGGTCCTGCTGGTCCTGCTGGTCCTGCTGGTGCTCCTGGTGCTCCTGGTGCTCGTGTCCTGGCTGGTGCTGCTGGTGCTGCTGGTGCTGCTGTCCTGCTGGGCCTGCTGGTGTTCCTGGTCCTGCTGGTCCTGCTGTGCTTAAACTGCTGCTGCTGATCTCGGTCCTGCTTGGTGCTGCTGGTCCTGCTTTTGCTGCTACTGTTGTTATTGCTGCTGCTGGTGGTGGGTGGTGGAGCAGCCTACAACCTCAAAGCCCCTCTGATGAGGGCCCAAAAGGCCTTGCTAAGGGGAGGAAGAGGCATACGCATGAACGAGAATGGGGAAGGAGCAATATTCCATCGAAGAGGAACATGAGGATGAGGTGCTGGAATGGCTGAGGGAGAACAGAGTATCGATGGCGGAAGGGACAACAGGCTCTATCGAGACACCAAAAGGAAGCAGGCTGCTTGGAGAGAGAAGGCGGACGAGAACTGGGCTACATTTCGGAGGTCTCTTTGGCTGGTGGAAGCACAATGCACACTTGGTACGGGAAGCTGCACCTCAAGAAATCTGGCCAGGCCACGTCAAGCTGACGGAGCCGGGAGACCTATGTGATGGCCAAGTGCAGCTTCTTGGAGGGTGAGATCCGCACTGAGGAGCAGCCCCCTGACAACCTCTCTCTCAGGCAGCCGCAGAGAAGCCAGGTCCTCTTCTGGCCAAGAGTCAGCTCCTGTGTCCAGGCAGGTATCTGTGGAGCGCCCACAAAGGAGACCCCCGACAGCTGCCAATTCCGCATGGTGGAGCACGTGTGAGGACCCCCTGACTGCAGTGGGAGCAAGGAGAGGCACTGCCACCAGAGACCAACCCACATCCACCCCAGCTCCACATCCACAGAAAGCAGGCACAGAGGCAGACTGGAGGGCAGAGCCACACTACCTAGTGGAGATCAGGGACACAATCAGAAGCAGCGTAGATCTCCTCTATCAGCTGGTACACACCGACATACCATCTTCAACCGCAAGCCCTTCCTCACCTACGTCAACCAGACCCTTCCTGGACATGTCCGAATCACAGTACCAGGTGATCAAGGACAGGATCACCAGTCTTCTTCACAACCCCTAGACCAGCTGAACTGCCCACCAGTCCAGTCTGCTCTCCACCCCAGGTGATGTCACTGCCCTTCAAGGCTTCCTCCCAGCCTCACCTACCAAAGCTCAGCTACGGAGCTCCAGC
Source organism: Laticauda laticaudata (assembly GCA_004320025.1). Taxonomy (NCBI): domain Eukaryota; kingdom Metazoa; phylum Chordata; class Lepidosauria; order Squamata; family Elapidae; genus Laticauda; species Laticauda laticaudata. The sequence continues at coordinate 9,508 of BHFT01065521.1, read as the reverse complement.
AGCACAGGCAGCCTTCCCAGTCCAGGACAAGGTACATCATACGCCACCGGTGCCACTGATGCCACCGATGCACTGATGCACCCATGCCATGACGCCACCCATGCCACCCATGCCCAGATTGCCACCCACGCCACAGATGCACCCACACCAGAGATGCCACCATGCTCACCATCGCTCAGCTGCAGACCAGACAGCCCCACTACACTCCTCCTTCCTCCACCCCACAGCCAGCCCGGCCTCAGAACACTCTGTCATCGGTATCGGGGTGAACTCATATCATGGAGGAAGGGGCTCTCAATATCACAGGACTGAGCCAGCTCTCTGAAGAGCTTCCTCCACACACCATCCCTGTTGTCTCAGGCCAGGCACCCAATGGCGCCTCAACCAACACTCCAGCAGCAGCCACCTCCACGCACTGGACCCTTCACCCTGAGACTCATGGGCACGCCTCAGATGGACTGAGAAGAGTGCCAGAGACTGGGTGGCTTACCTGTTGACTTTATCTTTGCTTGGGACACTTGGGTCATTTTGCTTTTACAGTTTGTTATTATAAACGATTATCTTTGCTTCACACACTTGCTCCATTTATTTTGTAATAAGTCTTGGTGAAACTTTTAGAAATGGTTTACACCTTTGCATGCTTTGGGATGGGTTAAGATAGCAGTGGGATGGGCAGGGATCCTTTGCGATGGTAATAGCTGTAGTATGGGCGGGATACCTTTGGGATGGGTAATAGCTGTGGGATGGGAGGGATACCTGTGGGATGGGTAATAGCTGTGGATGGGTTTAGGATACCTGTGGGATGGGTAAAAGCCTGTGGGAATATGAAAACCTCCAGTGCAAGCATAGTGGAACTGTATGGTCCACCCTCCAGGTGCCACCCTATTGGCCCTTTTATATTCATAACAATGTAATCATTGATCCACACACTTCAACATAAACACAACTCTTTATTAAATACAACTATTCATTGTGGCACACACTCAACATACATGCACATTCTCATCCGTGGTGATGAGACAGGCTCAAGGAAGCATCGATTAAGCATCTATCATCCTGTCTTGCCACCCACTGCTCCAGCTGGGGAGTTGCACCCAGTGTTTCAGGAGGTTGGCTGCTCTCCCTTCACGTGAAGCTCTGTTGGGGCCTTGCACATCCACAGTATCTATCAGGTTTCGCCCTGCCTCCATCCACCAGGCTCCATGTCCCCATGCCTTGTTGGAGGTCCACGAGCCTGTTCTGCAACACTGGGGTAGCGGGTGCGCATGAGATTTTGCAGGATGCAGCAAGCTTCCACGATCCTTCTCATGGTGGTGAGAAGTACCTGGAACCTGTTGGCCAGGATGCAAAGGCGTTCTCCACCACCTGCATTGCCCTGGACAGCCTGTAGTGTGAAGATCCTCTCTTCACAGGTGAGGCACCTGGAAGTGTAGGGCTTCATGAGGTAGGTTCTGAGGGAGAAGGCTTCATCCCCATGATGAAGTAGGGCACATCTTGTGTGTCGTTGTGCAGGGTCTGGATCTGGGAAGCATGATGAGGTTGCGTTCCACCCCTCCTTGAGATGAACCTGGGCATCTGAAGATGAGCCATTGCTGAAGCATCGATGTACATGAATTGTAGTCAGCATCAACCAATGGCGAAGAGGATGAAGCTAAAGAAGCCCTTGTAGTTGTGATAAGTGGACCCTGACTTGGCTTGGAGCTTTTGCAGGCCACGTGCTTGCCATCTATGGCTCCAACGGTGTGGGGAAGTTTCCACTTCTGATACCACTGCCTCTGCAACTTCTTCCAGCCTTTCAGAGAGGGCACTGAGACTCCTCCAGGTATCTTCGATGATGCCTGCACACTTCTCTGACTCAATGCTGATGTGGCTGTGTGGCACCTCCAGCTGTACTGCATGCATCCTGTACCGTGGTCCTGAGGCAGGTGGCGCAGAGTCCAGTGCCACCTTCTGCCCAGGGTCCAGGCTGGGATGAAGTTGGTCTCTGCTTGGTCAACCTGGGTCTCAGCCGGCTCCAAACTTCATCAAACATGGCTGGTGAGATCCTCATGGAGTTCTGGAATGCACGAGTGTCTTCGTTCCTCAGCTCCACATCAGCTTATTATACAGTCCGTACTCTGCTCTTCTGGTGATCCATCTTCGGACCCAGACACTTCTTGCCGCCTCCTTTTCTTTGCGTAGAACAGGTGAAGAGCTGTAGATGCTTTGCACTGTTTGTAGAACGATGGTGACTACCAAAAGGAGTGTTTTGACGATCCATGGTGGAGATGACTGGATGCTGTGGAAGAGCAAGAGCCAGATTAAAGCTGTAGAGGTCTGCACAGCAGGGCTGCTGTTACTGAAAGTGAGATCCAGCTGAGTTCCTCCCCTTTTATGGGAAATATAGGTTTTCCGCTAGGTGTCCTTTTGCATCTTCTGGGCATTCTGCAGACATCCTAAATATCCGAGATACATCCCCTATCCGAACGTTTTTTCCATTTTAATGCTTTGTATGCGAGCTGCATTCCGCTTTATCCTTTCTCCGCCGTGCTGCTAACGCTGCATGTCCGTTTCCGTGTCCATTTTGCTTCCTCCTATGTCCGTTTCTGCTGGTATGGATGGAGTTGCAGCGGATGCTAGCGGATATAGGCGGATGCGTAAGGATGACAAACGGATGTAGAACGGATGTTCCCCGTATGCGTAGCAGATGCAGAATGCGACACGTTGGATACATTTTCCGCTCAAAAAGTTTGTGCAGCTCAAAACCTTGAGCTGCGATGAATGTCAATGGACAATGCTGACGCTGGACGGATAGAGAGGATGAAAAACAGACGCAGTGAGTACAGAACGGATGCATTGCATTAACCAACGGATGGCAACTGTTTCTCCCTGTTTTACATCCTCTTTCCATCCGTTGGTGCTGTGTGACAGGTGCTTTACCTCAAATATGAAATTTCCAATATTTAGAAACTTGCTGGGTTTTTTTCTGTTCATCTCAGAAAGATGGATAGATCAGATCAGTATTTATATAACTTTTGTGACCTGGTTGGGTTTTCATTTCTGATCTCTCTCCTAGTCATTAACTTTTTGGGGAAGATGACGGATTTGTCAATATTTGCTGGAAAGAAGGTCAGAAGTCATTTATTTTAGTTTTTCCTCTTTTTTTAAAATTTGTTTTCATCCTTGGCACTTTATTATCTTTCCCCTTTCTTTCATCTTTCCTTCTTTGGGTTTGTATTTATTTTTTATTTATGAAGAAAATAGCATATTCACTTCTTTTGCTGCCTCCGTTTATTTTCCTCACTGGAATTGTTTTACAGTTCAGAGAAGCAATATGTAGCCTGGCATCTAATGTTTACACATCTCCCAGAGTCACTCTTTTGTGAGATGGATAGCCATATAAATTTGATGAATAAATAAATGTTATGGATAACAATACTCAGGGCTGAAACAAAACCATGGAAGATATGGGAATGCCTTTATTAACCTCATTTTCTAAATATTGTTTGATTTTTGTGACAATCATGTTGTCATTGTTTCATTATACCAGAATATAGTAATTCAATCAGAATTATAGAATGAACCCATTGGGAATTCAGAATAACTCTCCTGGCTTTGTGTAATTGCATCTGGCCAAACTAAATTTGTTGAACACACAAAATACATAATTTACTGATTTATGATTTCCTAAGTTAATCAAGTTATATGAATTCACATAACTATTGGGTAGATTCACACAATATACGGAGTCCATACTACCCAACCAAATTTTAGACGATTGTTTTGGAAACCAAGCTTTCATGTGGTAGAATTTTCGGTAAAAATATCAAGGGACAGGAAAAATAGGTGCTTTCCTATTCTTAGAGTGTAGTTTGCCCGGTTAATGATGGCATCTAGCCAATTTTGACTGATTGAATTGAACCTAGAAGCAAACTAGCATCCAATGCAGCTCATGGAGCATAAGTGAAACGTGTGCAGTTCTAGAAGCACACATAACTGATTGACTCACTGTATTTTGCAGTAGTTGAAGGTTCTGTATTTTCTTCAAGACTGGCTCTCTGTACAGCACATTACCATTGTCCAAGACTGTCCATTCAAGGAATAATGTACTGGAATGTATTCTGGAGTCACAGGAGAGAGGGGATTTTTCCCAAAGATCATGGAGCTAGCAGAGCTTGTAATGTCTAGTAGAGAGGAAGAGGGTGAAGGCAGACCCTGATGCCATCCTCTCCAAAAATAGGTCACATTTTATATTTTATAGTTATTGTACATAGCTGCTTTAGTCTAACAAGATTTTGTTATAAAGAATTACTCTGAAGTAATTCCACATGTTGTTCTTGGTTCTTTGGGCCTGACAGATGAGCAGGGGTTGAGTGAAGGAGAGAAGAGCTCCTAGTCAGGTAACAGGTCCAACTATCACACAAAATGAAATTATATAAAGGACCTCCTAATTTTGTCCTACGAATCCTTGAGCAGGATTCATAGGTTCAAAAGGTCCCTAGTGTTGGAAGAATTATCCTTCTGGGTTCAGTTCCAAGTAGGGAAAAAGACACTGGAAGGATGGTGGCTGTTTGGAAAGGTGGTTTAATGGTGGACAAGACCACGTGGCTTGGAGCTCCAAAGAAGGAAGGATGATCATATGCTTCAAGGTGAAGGAAGAGATCAAGAAGAAGGGAAGAGGGCTGAAAGTGCCTGGTTTTATACCCTCTGTTGGGATTTGAATTTTAGCTTGTATTCTGATTGGTTGTCAGATGCCCATGGAGCCATGCGGGGTCAACTCTGTAGGCTGTCCTAAATCCTAGGCTTGGTTGAGCCTTGATGGATGATGATGTAATGAAAGGGCTTTGGGCAAATTCTACCTGGAGATCTTTGTTATGTAAAATATTCTGGCCCAGGTCTTAATAACCCACCTACTTCTCTTTTTAAGGAAAATATCCTGCTTTTTTATTATTTTCTAGGTTATTTCATCTTTCTAGGAGAGGGGTGAGTTTTAACTTCCAACACCAGTTTGCATTCAGGATCTGCTTGTGGGAATGCCTCCCATTGAGCACCAAAGGTGGAAAATTCCCATACATGGAATGCCTCGGATAAAATAAGCCATTTAACAACGATGAATAAATGAATTTCCCATAAATGCTAAGTATAATCTGAGCACAGTTCTATGAGTAGATGTTCATAACATGCACTTAACAGCAATGCAAGACCAAAGAAGCTAGATGCACATAGAGTCTTCTCAAATTTAATTCTAGGAAAGAGGATTAGGGTGTAATATTTTGGAAAGTAGATCAGTCTACTCCATCCCTTATTTATTCATGAGCACTTTGTGAGCTGTCTAGGCCTCTTTCTCTCAGGCTCCTGATCAATAGATTGACATTTCACTTAATAGAGAAGGTGGAATGTCCATCTGGTCCACATTTATCAAATTTCAATTTTTCTTTTCTTTCCAGACTCTGAGAATATCCTTTAACTAAATCTCGAAATAAAAACACAAGAGCTGAGTACAATAAATTTCATTTGCAAAACCTCCTAGCATCAATTTCCAAAACCAATCAAAATATCAGAGGCAATAAAGCCATTCAGCCTTCACCTTTAAACAAATCAACAACCTTGCTTGCAAGTACTTAGTTAAATTTTTTAACTCTACCTTAGAGACAAAATTTTTTCCCAGCACACATTTCCTGCTTGCTTTTTTTCTGAATAATTCCCAATTTGAATAGATTGCAATTTCATCTGCGGCATTAGGAATAGTAAGAGGAGGGGTGTCAAACTCAATTTCATTGAGGGCTGCATCAGGGTTGTGTTTGACCTTGGGGGGCCGGGATGGGCCATGGATGGGCCATGGCCAGCTTGATGTCACTCCTGTCATGCACTAGTGGTAGCCCAAGTGGTCTGCCAGTAAAAACAGGCCCCTGAGCTCCATTTGCGGCCTCCATGGCTTCCTGAAACCCTCTGCCATTTGCCATTTTCACTGGCAGAGGGTTGCAGGAGATCATGGCAATGGAAAATGGAGCTCAGGAGCCTGTTTTTTTCTGGCAGAAGCACTGTGGGTCAGTCCTTTGTGGGCCAGATCTAAGCACTCTGCAGACCAGATCTGGCCCCTGGGAATTGATTTTGAACCCCTGTCCTAGAGGATTCAGAATCTCCATTTGGTAATCACTCTCTCACCAACCTTTCTCAGAGAAACCAGCTTGAAACTCTTTACCATAGATGTAGTTTTTTTCTCTTGCTATGCCATGGAAGCTTGCCAAATAACCTTTCATTCTACCTTTTGAATGCTCTTTCAAACCCCATTCAAAGACTTCCCTCTCCTTTTCTGAGCAACTGTTCTATTTCCTTGATCTCTCCTCTCCCCCTCTATTTTTCTCCCAATGACCATTTTCCTCACATCCCAAAAGAACCTTCAGAGCTGCAACCTTTGACCAGAAGACATACAGCACCAGAGACACAAACATTGCATCGATCACTTTGCATTTACTTCTTTAGTTATGTGTGAAAGCATTTATACAGCCACCAAACTCTGACCATGTGCATTAGGGCAATGTACGTAAAGAAAACAAGGAGAAAAGTAAATCATTTTCAACCTGTACAAAGTAGCATTTTAACAGAATAATAGAGTTGAAAGAGACCTTGGAGGTCTTCTAGTCCAACCCACTGCTCAAGCAGGAACACTTCTACCATACTTAAGACACATTAAAACAATAAAGCGGAAGTGAAATGTTCTGTAGTTCAGCATTTTTGGGAGACTCGACTCATTCTCATCCCAAGGCTCAGGCAACAAACCAGGTCTTAATAGACTTCCTAAAGTCCTGGAGAGCTAGGGCCAAACATAGGCTGGGCAGAAGATTGTTTCAAAGGGCAGGGGCCACCACAGAGAAGGCACATCTCTGAGTCTGATAATATTGTTTCAAGGAAGGGAATTGGAGTATGTCCTCTTTGTCAGAACAAGTGGGATGGCAGAGCAGAAAATGCCAATTTTGCAGTGGAGCACAAGGGTTGGGAAAAATTTGTGTTTTGTTGATCAAAGCTGTCTTCTTTCCCCTTCCTTTTGTGAGACCAGAATTCCAAAAACAACTAAAGTTTTGTTCTCTGGGACAAAAAGAGGGCCTTGTGGCATATAGGCTGTCCATCAGGTTTCACTCAGGAAGTGAAAGTATTGACTTTCTAACTAAGGGAGATTTGTGTATTGGATATTTGGAGAATGCTTGAGGAGAGACAAGACTTACCTGCTTGCCCTGCTTTTGTGTGAGAGATTCTAGCATGAATGGGTTTGCCCTTTCACTACAGTTGTTTAAATCATTATTAAATTCCATGTTTAACTACAGCTGTGAAACTTAATTGTTGGGGGGAAAAGATTTAATATAGACATTTATGATGACACATTATGGCTACTATAAAAATATAATCATAAAAGCTATTAGTTGAGTAAAAGGATAAAAATAAAGCAAAAGCATAGTTTTGACCACCAAGGAGATGGAAATCTGTAAAATGCAGATCCAAATTGTGAGACATGCATGTTACTCAAGCACACCCCAACAATTTGAACTGAAACATTTATCCAAGAGATGGAAAGCTAAACACCAGATTTCAAAATGAAAGAAATACAGGGCAGAGGCAATCTCATTTACTTTCACCATGTGCATGTCTTTCTATCTTAAATATTAGAAATCAAACCTTTATGCTCACTCGTTACTTTTGTTCATCACTATAAATAGCCAAAAGAGCTTCTCCCGATTGGTTGGGAGTCCTGTGTGTTGCAGTAAGTGCTATATAGTAGAATACAACTAGAGGGCACCTGGTTGAGAAAGGCTAAAGTAGAGCAGAATTTCTATTTGGGAGTGTGCAACTTTATTAGTTAAGTTAATTAAGTGAAGAAATAGTTATCTACCTGTGTATCTAACAGAATAGCATAATGGGCAGGAATGTAATATTTCAGATTATTTGCTGCTGTAAGTCACAGAGCTGATGAACTTGATGCAATTTCACATACATTTAATCCAATATTAAATAGTTTATAAGATTATTCCAGGTTGACATCCACTGGAGAGGCAAGGAGGGCAACTATATAATTTGCATTATGATGTGCATAATATTATTTCATTGACATTGTAGTTTGTTATGGATGCTACTATTACCAATCATTTAGTTAAATATTTTCTCTTTCCAAAGGAACATTTGCTGAAAATTCTTGGAGAGATTTGATGGCTCTGCACAAAGCAGTTTGAAGAGAAATAGTTTCCTTTTCATTCTCACTTAACTTTTATTTAGGAATAATAGATTTAAATACGGCTGTCTGACAAATTTATCACAGATTTCTTTTCAGAGAAAGGAATGTTACATGACAAAATGAAAGCTAGAGGCACATACAGTGGCTTATAATTCAGGGTTGGCTAGCATCCATTCCAAAATATTTCTTGGCTCAAAAATTTCAGAGAAAGATGTACGTTGGAGGAAAAATTATGTTGTCCAAAAATACATATATTAGGAAAAGTTCCATTAAGTATACAATGCAAACCAAATGCCTGTTTGAGAGCAAGTTCTGTACAAATCCAGCTTGGTGGTACTTATTTTATTTTTATTTTTTGCTTTTGTTTAACAGCTGGGTAGCAGAACTCAATGTTGGAGATTTGCCTGCAGTACATATGTGCCCAGTTTTAGCAAAACTATAGAATGAAAAGGCAAGAAAAGGACAATAAAAAGACTTCCAGTTAAGAATATTAATTAGCAAACTGAAATCAAATTCCATGCTGAAGAAAATCCTGATATTGTATTTCTGGGATACATTAAAACCAACAATCAGTATATAGTTATTCTATGGGCTAAGTGATGGAGAATAAATAGAAGGGACACAGAATTGCTGTCTCAAATGCTGGCCCAATGCCTGGAGACTAAGGATTTGGATGGAAAAGAACTGACTTTTTTCCAGTTCTAGAAAGCTGGAATTCTTTTTGGGTTTGTAGTTGCCTTGGCTCTCGTGATATTATCCATTCAGTCAAGTCCAACAATTGGCTACTCTAAGGGCTAGAAAGGATGTACTGTATTTCTAAAGAGCTATGGTGGTAAAGTGGATAGAATGCAGTATGGCAGGCTAACTCTGCATTCCATTGCTGGGAGTTTGATTCTGACCAACTTAAGACTGACTCATCCTTTCACCCTTCCAAGGCCAGTTAAATGAGCACCCATGTTGTTGGGGGAAATATGCTGACTCTGTAAACCTCTCAGAGAGTGCTGTAAGGCATTGTGGATATTGGACTTCTGGTTTGCAGGGCTTCGGTAGCAGGCAGGAATCCGTGATCGTGTGCGGTTTCTGCCTGGGCATGCCACTGGAGCGCCTCGAGCCAGTTGGCTTCGGGGCTAAGCCACCCCGTAGAGGTCAGTGAAGACAGGGGAAATTCCAGCAGGGTCAAGGAAAGCAGCATCTTTCCTCCCTAGCTGGCTAAACTCCCTTTCCTGAAGGCGGTAGAGCGGCAGTCAGAAATGGCTGCCTCAAAGAAGCCCTCTTCCAGAAAAGAATGTGCAGGAGGAAGAAAGT
>BHFT01065520.1:0-17526 GCA_004320025.1 Laticauda laticaudata | reverse complement strand
TATATATATATATATATATATATATATGAGTCAGATTCAAAATCATTTATTTCAAAAATATTACCCTATTCAATTAATTTTAGAGACTGATAATAGTCTTTCCATTACAATTCTCATGGATCATTTTAGCTTTATTCATCACTTTATTAAATGTCCATTAATATACATGTAATAAATTCCCATTTCCATATCTATTCCAATTAAATCTATATCTAATTTAACAAAAATCCTTAGGGAAAAATATCAATTCCATTCTTTTCTATTTTTAAATCTATATTCTTATATATCACCACACGTTACCTGTTTTGCAATGTATTCATTCTCTCTATATGACCAAACTGTTTGGATTCTTGACTAACAATATAACTTCACCTTTGTGAAAGTACACAAACACTCATGACCCCAGCCAATACATTTCTAATGTCACTACCACCTTTCCATATGTATTTATCCATAAATATATAAACAATATGAGGAGCATCATGTATACTTGTTTTGTCTTGGATTAGGCCTATTTAGTTTATCATAAGCTTTCTATATGAACAAATATACAATAAACTTCTCACCTTTCCAGTTTTCTTAATGTTCTGTACACCTCTTGACCAATATAAAACCACACTACACTAAGCCACTTTTGCTCATTGCCTCCTTATGTCCTCTCAATGAGATGCTGTCACTTTTTCAAACATCCTTAACAAATTAATTCTTAAATCATTTTTGCATTTACTTTACATTTCCTTATGTACATGAGAATGAAAACATCTCAAATAGGAGGCACAGAAGCTCTTTTCACACATCCAATTTTAGTATATGTGCTGCCGAAGCAAGCACAATACATATTCGCGCGTACACATTTACACTGTACAGCTACTTGATAAGAAAATTATATCCATATTTTAACATTTCTGTTGTTATATGTATGCAGTGCTATCATTTTTCTCAGCATGTGATTTCCTTTTCATCAGTTATTTCTTCAGTCATTTCAGCTTATTTCATATTACTGTACAAATCTCAAATAGCATTCCCTCGCTTCAGTTTTACCTCAAAAGATTTCATCACTTTTGATTATATTTAATTTTGTAATTTGATGTACAAGATATGTATCAAGGCCTAACTCATCTATTATCAGCTTTGTGATGTTTTTCACTGAAGAAAACTGGGACTAAAGCCCATATCTTATGTATATAAAGCATGTGTATAGTTGGCTAAAGTCTGCAATTCCCAGTCCAAATACAATTTCCAAAAAAGGCAGCTACACATAGAATGAATTAATAATATTTCCTTGGCATGAGTATCTAACTGGTCTCTCGGTATTATAAAAGCAGTTATTTTTTTTAGGCTCGTGCTCAAACTTTGAAATTTCTTATTTTCCTAGTTTGGCCTACCTTCAGGTTTGTTTTGTTTTTGTTTTGTGTCTTTTGTCAAATCATTTGTATTTTCACACATGTTTTCTAATTTCATGAAAATGTTGTCTTAAAAAATTCTCAGACATTGTTTCTTTATCTGTTTTATCTGTTTATTTCTTTACGATTTTTAACTTCATTGTACATAATTGTTTCATCACATTAATGCCAACACTGGTTAAGGAACTGGGTTAGTTCAGTGGTTAAGGAACTTAACAGTGGTTAAGGAACTGGGCTAGATATAGGTATATCCAAGTTAGGTCCACCCTCAGCTGTGGAAGTTTTGTGGGTCTAGACAAAAGACAGAGCTGCAGAGGTGATATTCAGCAGGTTCTGACCAGTTCTGGAGAACCGGTAGCAGAAAATTTGAGTAGTTTGGAAAACCGGCAAATACCATCTCTGACTGGAGATTTTATAATATCCTTCCCTGCCACGCCCACCAAACCAGTAGTAAAAGAATTTGAATCCCACCACTGCAGAGCTGGTTCCAAGACTTTAGTCAGATAAGTGGGCCTTGAGCCTAGACCAATAAACAACTTGAGCAAAATGTCTCAGGCAAACTCCTCCCTAATTTGCACGAGGGGCAGCACATTCAGACTTACAAGATTTTGTTAGTATAGCTGTTACAATAAAGGTCATTCTAACTTACATGACATTGGTTTCTTACTCTAGTCTATCCTATAGGGCTGATACTGGGTAACCTTAGGCCAGTCTATCATCCCATCTTATCTCACAGAATAGTTGAAGGTGGAAAAAATTAAATTAATCCAAACATATAGATCTAATATTCTTATAATTGTTATAATGGAAAAACATTGTATAATTGGGGTCTATAAAGATATGAACAGCAATGTATACCAGTAACACCACTTGCAGTCACTTCGCTTATCCAATCCACCTGAAGTCCTGCCAGTACCTACAGAGATATACCGTTCCCAATGTCCTTAGGGATGGGACAATATAGACATTTTTCTATTTCTTTCAGTGCCCTGTCTGAGTTTTTGGAGCAATGGTTCCCAAAGTGGGTGGTACCGCCCCCTGGGGGGGATGCCTTAGGGAGCGCTAAGAGCCAGGGGGCTCTAAGAGGTGGCAGGGGGGCGCTGGAGGAGTCCAGCTGCACCGAAAAAAACACACGGCGGCTGGAGGTTTTTGCAGGCACAGGGGATCAGTGCAGCACTGCAGGCGGGATTCACCCTTCCCATCCTGGAAGCGCTGCCTGCACTGAGTCACAACAGGTCCTCATATGGGCTGGGTCAAGCCGGCTGAGAGGAAGGTATCCCCAAGGAAGCAATGTTAAAGTGTATGTGCTGTCTCGTAGTTGTGTTGCAGGAATTACTTAGGGCGAGCCTTTCGGCATGTTGAGCATTCTTGGTGGAGTCGAGTGTTTTGCTTGGTGGGCCAAGGCCTAGAAGTTGGTGCAAAGCAATGTCGGGAATTACAGGAGGTGGGACGGGCTCTACACGAAAGTGGCTGCTGAAGGGGGGGTGCTAAGAGGTAGCGGGGGGGCATTCGAAGTGCTGGCACTGCAGGCTCATCCCATTGACTGTTGCATCGAAGTGGTGCAAAGGGCTCAAAGGTGTCGAACGCAGTGGCGGCAACACATTGGGAAAGTCACTCCGGCTTTGCTGTACTTTCCCAAAGTGCCGCCGCTGTTGCCTTCTGTCTGTCTGTCTGTCCATCCATCCAAAAGTTCTGTCTGTCTGCCTCCCTGCTTGCCTGCCTGTCTTTCTGGCTATCTACCTACCAATATTGATCTATCTACCTACCTACCTATCCATTCATCCATCCAAAAGGTCTCTGTCTGTCTTCCTGCCTGCTGCCTGCCTGCCTACCTACCTACCTATCTACCTATCTACCAATATATCTTTCTGCCTATCTGTCTACCTACCTACCTACTTATCTACCAATCTCTATCTATCTGCCTACCTATCTACCTACCAATATTGATCGATCAATCTACCTACCTACCTATCCATCCATCCATCCATCCAAAAAGTTTCTGTCTGTCTGTCTGTCTTCCTGCCTGCTTGCCTGCCTGCCTACCTGCCTATCTATCTACCTACCTACTTATCTACCAATCTGTCTATCTACCTACCTATCTACCTACCTATCTACCTACCTATCCATACATTCATCCAAAAGGTCTGCCTGCCTACCTATCTATCCATACATGCATCCAAAAGATCTGCCTGCCTGCCTACATACCAATATATCTATCTACTTACCTACATGTCTCTCTTTCTATGTATCTATCCATCCATGTTCGAAGCACCGTAGGCACATCGGGAAAGTAGAGCAAAGCCAGTCTGGGAGGGAGAGAGAGAGAGAGAGAGAAACCTGATGCATCAGATTGAAATGAGGCCTAGTTTAGACTGAGGCCTTTTTCCATACTGAAACATCTTTGGCTTCTATTAAACGTTTTGTGGACAAAACATGGTCAAGGCTTTCAGAAAGCTCTCACATTTTGTTGAGGCTTTAAACAGGATTCATTGGACCAGATCTCCACCCTAAAAAATTACTTTTCACCAATGCATTACAGTGCCAATTCTGAAGAAGGCAAAGCCAAAATGTACTAGTAAATTACAAGGAGAACACACACACACACACACACTCCCTTCTAACCCTGCTGGAGCAGGTGATTGGACTAGAATAGATATCTCATTATCTTTCTTATCCTCCCTCCACTCCTTCCTTCTTTATTTCTTTTTCTTTCCATTCCTTCCTTTACATATCCCCCCCTTTTTGTCCTGTCCCTTTATCATTCTTTCCCTTTTCTCTTTCTTTTCCTTCGTTCTATCCTTTCTCTCTCTTTTTCTTTTTCTCCTCTCTAATTTCGCTCTCTCAGCTCACCCCATTAGACTCTGGGTGCACCGCTCTGCTCAGACCTTGCTTGGGCAGGTCAATCTGGCTGCAGCCGTGGCTCAACTGGGGTGCGACCTGCGCGACGCTAGCACCTAGAAAGCGCTCGGCCAGTCGTGGCACGGTTGAAAAGAAGGAGCAAGCCAGAAGATCGTAATTTTTGCTGCAAAGCGATCACAAAAGCTTTCTGCGGCTGTGCACAAGAGAGGACACATTGTATCAATGCTATTAGCCAACATAAAATAAAAAAATAACAAATAAAACAAACGATCACAAGAATGCGCGCCAAAGATTTCTGGATTAGATTTTATTCACTACTTAGAATCTAATCCAGAGATGCTTTGCCGATTCTAGTGCACATGACCTGCATCCAGCAGGGTTAGAAGTAGGTCGTGTGTGTGTGTGTGTGTGTGTGTGTGTGTGCATGGATGCTCAAAACTCCAACAAAGCAGCGTCAAGTAGCTCTAGGCGAGCCAGTCATAAAATATAGAACACTTGCTAACAAACCAGGCCATAAACAAGTCGAGGACCACTTGTAATTTGGTTTGCAGTTACCTGGCCACGCCCATCCCAGTCACATGACCACCAAACCACACCTACTCGTGGTGGTTATGTGCGTCATGTGACCAGCAAGCCATGCCCAGCCAGCAAGCCACACCAAGCCAGTCACATGACCCAGCAAAGCCTGCCCCCCAGTCACCGTGAACACACCCCCTCAAAATTAGGCTCATGTCCATAGACAATTTGAATCCCACCCCTGGGTGGGGGGCACTGAGGATGAGTTTGTAGCACCAAGGGGGTGGTGGACTGAAAAAGTTTGAGAACCACTGTTTCAGAGGGTGAAAAGAAGAAAAAAATAATGGAGTATCTGAATAAGTTTGACATAAATCGAAAAATATCTGGCAGGTAGGAGTTAGGGCATAAATTTGGGAAAGCAAAAGTAGAGCTACAAATCTGAGGCTCATCAAAACAATCTACATATGAAGTTACATACAGAGGGGATTTCAGTTGTAAATATTATAAAATAGGCAGTGCTATATACTTACACATAATTAGTTATTGATTGTTATTTATTGCTTTCTATGTCTCCTATAGAACTTTTTATAACAGATGATGAACTGAAGAAGGTTCATGATTTTGAAGAACAGTGCATAGAGGAATATTTCAGAGAGAAAGATGATAGATTTAATTCTTCCAATGATGAGAGAATCCGTGTAACTTCTGAAAGGTGCACAACATTTTGTCTGGCTTTGTAGATATATATTTTAAAAATTGTAATCATAAATATTTTCACTTTGTTGTTTTTCAAAACAAAAAGATTTTTAAAAGTTCCATGATATTTTATTGGCTGCAAATTAATAGTAATCAAAATATAGTAAACCTATTTTGGAATTGTCATAAAAGTGGTATTTATACAAAAAAGAAAAACTCACAAAAATTCAGCATATTTTCAAGTAAAAATCCTTGGGTTAGATTACTTGGTTAAATCTAACTAAAACAGAAACCGCAATCATCAGTAGAATATAAAGTCTAAAAAATAACTAGAATACAAAAATATAGATTTAGTTGCTATATATGAAGTCTTTATTCTATTATCAAATTGGTGGAGGTGAGGACAAGGCGGGAAATACCTGGGACCAAAGGGCTGTTTCTGACTCCACTGCAAGTGACACCCAAATCTCCTCCCCATACGCATGGCAGAATTCTTCAGGGGAAAAAGATCGCTGCAATCCCAAAATTTGTTACATTAGTGCTACAAGCTGTACATCAAGGAAGTATCTGATTGGGCCTTTGGTCTTATTCAACTCTGGTATTTCCTATGCATATTCCACTTTTTTTCTCTTTATTCTCTCCTTGGTGAATTGGAAATCATCCCTGAATCTCAGAGTCATTTTTGGGTAGAACATTGGTTCTGCTTTTATAAATGGGTCTTAGAAGTCATAATGCAAATTGAGGTCTTATTTCATAGTCTCTTAGTTTCCACTTAAACAGATAGGCAAGAGTATAAACCTATTGGTATAAACCTGGAGAAAATTTTGTAGAAAAGTGAATAAAGCATACTTTAATTGTATGTAAAATAATTACTTTGCAATATACTTGAAATATAACTGAGGGTTAAGGATATCATGACACTTTAAATTTATTTCTCCAGGGATTACTTGTTGCCATCATATTCATTTGACAAGAATTCGGCCCTTTTCTAACTTCCTGGCAACTTTTAAAATCTGTATAGTTGTGCAATTTTAGGTTTGATAAACCAATTACTGCTTTCTATAGATTTGGTACTTACTAAAGAGTTTGCCACATAAAACCCATAAAATGGAAATATTTCTATACCAGAAATCAATATTTTTATCTTTGTGTATGTGAGCCTGCATAACATATAGTAGATCTGTAAATCTTATGTTTACAAATTTGAAATCTGTAAATAATGAATACAGAATAGCTCTAAATGTCTATATTTTAAGTTATGTAAATTTTTATTATTTATTTTTTAAAAAGGACATCGATGCATCTCACAACTTTAATCAGGAGCAAAATGCAAATTCTTGTTTAAATATGTGTTGATAAAATGATTGATAAAATCATTGAGGAGGCAAGAAGTAAATGGATTTATCATTCCAGTTACCTAGTAACCTCTTTTTAATTGTTTATTTTTAAAAAAAGGATTAATTTTCTCAGTGTGCGTATCATTATACTAATGGCATACTATTTACATTATTATCTATTTTCTTGATTAAGTAAATTGGTTTAAAAATAACCAAGCTAATCTGCCTGCCCTATTGGATGTTATCAAAACATTTTTTCCCTGTCTTTTATTTCTGCAGAGTAGAGAATATGGCAATGCGATTAGAGGAAGTGAATGAACGAGAGCATTGCATGAAGGCCTCGCTTCAGACTGTAGATATACGCCTTGCTCAGCTGGAAGATATGATTGGGAGAATGGCCACCGCACTGGACAAAATTACTGGCATGGACAGAGGAGAGACCAGTAAGATACGGTCTCGAACATCTTCTGACTGTACTGACACAGCTTACATTGTGAGACAAAGTAGCTTCAACAGCCAGGAAGGGAATGCATACAAACTTCAAGAGAGTATTGATCCTACGGGGGAAGAATCAATGTCCCCCACCTCTCCAACATTAACACCTCGACTGCGAAGTCACTCCTTCTATGCTATGAATATGAAGGAGAAGGGTGGGCTTGAGAAATTTGAAAGTATTTTGAAAGAACGGTCTCTGAACCTTCATCGTGCCACGAGCTCTCATTCAATCTCAAAAGAACCAAAAGTTTCATTAGTGCCTGTAAGCACTTTGTCTATTGCTCCAGATTCTCAGAGGCCTTCCTCTTGCATTGATATTTATGTGTCTGCCATGGATGAGCTGCAGTCAGGAATAGAGCCCTTGGACAGTTCAATGAACATCCTTGGGACTGGAGACCCTACTCTTCAAGCTCAGATCACTTCCAGCGTTCTCTCGAGTAGTGCTTATGTCAGTGGTACCTCTGGTGATAGAATCTCAGGCAGAAGTATTGAGTATGAAGAGCCTTCTTCGCTGGAAACAAGGGTGTTTTCTTCAGATTATTCCCAAATCACAGACAGTCAAAACCCCTGGGAATTGGATCCCCCCCTATATCATACCTTAGAGCGTTCTAAAAGTAGTCGCTACCTGGCTACAAGCCCCTTTATTTTGGAAGAGGCACCGATTGTAAAATCTCATAGTTTTATGTTCTCTCCATCCCGGAGTTATTTCAGCAGCCTCGGAGTACCGGTCAAAACAGCAGAGTACACTAGCATTACTGACTGCATTGATACAAGGTGTGTCAGTGCTCCTCAAACCATTGCAGAAAGGTCAAGTTTTCCTGGGATCCATGGAGATAAGATGGATGACCTGGGATGCTGCCATCCAGAGAGGGAAGCAGAACTAAGTCACCCAAGTTCTGACAACGAGGACACTGAAGCCAAAGACAAAAAAGCAGTTTCCTTGTCACTTCAAGATAGCAATACATCTAGGACCTTGTCTAATAATATTCTGCTTCCTAAAATAGAGCGGGCCAATAGTTATTCTGCAGATGAATCCAACTTACTCTACGTGCACACACGGAAAAGCTACTCCATCAGTGACAAACTTGATAGGCAGCGTAATGCATCCAGCCTTCGAAATACATTTCAGAGGAGCAGGTCATCCAAACCAGAAAGCACAGGAGACACCTTGTCAATGAGAAGACTCTCTAGAACAGGTGCATTCCGGAGCTTTGAGAGCAAATATTGCTAGAGATGACATGTGCTCTTTGGTCCTCCTCTTGAGCAGAATGAAATAACCTCAGATTTATGAAGTGTCAGCAAAAAGCTGGCTTCTACCACCAGTCAAATTAGCCCTCTTTAATCTCAGTGTCAGCCACCAAGATTCTGCCCAGTTGGCATTTGCACTTAATAGGGGGTGGGATGGGTGGGAGGGAAGATTTTAAAGACATTATTTTTTAAAAAAGCTTTATGACATCGTGCATAAATGGGTAAATAGCTTGAGAAATCTGCCTTTCAAAATAGAAATAGTTTTTTTTTTAAAAAAGAAGCAAAATAACATGCATCTAAAATGGGTATTTTAATTAGGATTCTGTTGTTGTTTACATCAGTACATTTGTGATAACTTATGAAGCAGTATCTTTGAATTACATCATAGAAGACAAACCTATCAGTTCCCACTTTTCACTCTCATGGTTCACACGTCTTTTTTTGTACTGACAACTTGTAGTGCCACAAATGTTATATTTTCAAGAAGGGAAGTAAACAGATGCCTTTTATATAGCAGCATGAGGGAAAGGGGGAAATTTATGTAATACATTATCATGTGGTTCCTGTATTAAACAGGCTTTTTCGCACAGCTGACCAAGCTCAGGAAGATTGTAATTAAGTGGAATAGTAAATACTTATTTTTGTAATTACATCTACGTATTAGTTTAGAAAGAATTCCATGGAGCCTCCTTAAAATGTTACATGACAGGATGAAAACAGTCCAGAGGCAACATCATATTCTTATTGCTCTGTACAATATTTCTATCTTTTTTTTCCAAGTATTTGGAATTTATTGGGCGTATTTGCATTTCATTGCTCTTCTAATTGTTTTACCATTTATTGCTGGAGGTATTGAATGATGATCTTCTCTTACAATATTAAAGGAGAGGTTAGTTAGCCTAAGTGAAATTAAGACTTCGGATTGTTTCAAAAGCCATTCTTTTAAGTATGCTTCCATTGTCCAGATTAGAATGGCAAAGAGAAGAGATTTCATACCATGTAAGAGTGGAATTCGAAAGTTTCGTTGTCCTCAGGTCTACTCATCAATAATGTTTGCAATAACCCTCCTGGGTGCAAGAATTAAGTGTGGCTCCTAGAGGATAATAGGCAGGTGGCATAGTTATAGAGCAGAGGTCTCCAAACTTGGCAACTTTAAGACTTGCGGACTTCAACTCCCAGAATTCTCCAGGCAGCTTCTGGAAGTTGAAGTCCACAAGTCTTAAAGTTGCCAAGTTTGAGGATCTCTGTTATAGAGTTTCAATTTATGTATCTCTCTCACATCAGTGATATTT
This sequence comes from Laticauda laticaudata, assembly GCA_004320025.1. Lineage (NCBI taxonomy): Eukaryota > Metazoa > Chordata > Lepidosauria > Squamata > Elapidae > Laticauda > Laticauda laticaudata. The sequence goes on along the minus strand of BHFT01065520.1, from coordinate 7,680 downwards.
TAGAAAACATTTTAAAAATTATTTTGAGTTGGCTGTCTAGGCTGTCCTTTTACAATTTTGAGCATTCAGACTAAATCTAGGTGTAAGCAGTCTTCCAAGCACAATAGAGCAAGGATACTCCGCTTTTGTTTTGAGTTAGGGAGCCAGGGGTGGGATTCAACCGGTGTTACTACCAGTTCGGTGACTACGTTTTATTATTATATAAAAAGCAGGAAATAAAGGACAGGTAAGAGCCCAGGCAGGTGGGTGGGCCAAACAGCAGCAAACACAGAACCAGTTTGGTGTCTGCTGCTCTTCAGAGCTACCGATTCTATAGAGCCGGGCAGAACCAGTAGCATCCCACCCCTGGTTATGGCTCTATTGACCCCACATAGCTTGACAAGGGTCAAGGATTGTGGATGTTCTCCAGAACTTTGGAAGGTACCAGAAATAAACCAAGACCTCTGAAAGTTTCCAAAGTCCTAATTCATCTGATAGTAGCTGCGGGCAAGACACAGCCACAGATCTTTTTGAACACAGCTTGTGCCTTGATTTCAGTTATAAAATGTAATGCAAATTGCCCCAATCAATTGACCTTCTTGCTACTTACTCTTCATCTTCCTTATTATCAGCTATTATTCTATAATTTGCCAATATGTTTTAGTATGTGCTTTCCCATGAGAATAATTATCAATGATCAAGACATATGCCAACATACCTGGTAAGCAGGATACACTGATTATTCAATTTATTTCCTAAACTGCTTCTAAGGCCCAACATTAATTCAATTGTTGTAAATAACTGCACAATGCACACTTTTATTCAAGCTTTGATGTGTGTGGGGTTTTTCTGTGTGTGTGTGCGTGTATGTGTGTGTGTGTGTGTTAGAAAAAACTTTTCTACAGCAAAGAAACGTGGTGTGGAAGTAGATGTTTTAGTCATTAGCCTTTTTTTTTTCAAACAGGTCTCCTGTCTCATATGGGATTTCAGATTTTTCATGCACAAAATGGTATCTAAGACGGGTTTATTTTTAATTTATTACTAATGCCTTTTTTCATACTATCACAATCATTCCAAATTTCATGAGATCTGACATAATCTTGCATAATTTTGAATAGGGTCTCCAATGATAATTCATTCAAACAATGTTTCAATAACCTAAGATGAAACAGATCTATTTTAAATAAGTCAAAATATATTACCATTCCTGCTCATTTCTGCTCTGGACATAAGCCAAGACTAGATCAACATTACTCTCGTAAACTACTGAATTATTCAATTTCATTTGAGCTGACTGTGAAAAAAACCATCCTAAATGGATTCATAAAAACAATTCAAATCATCCTTTGAATTTTCCTCTTTGCCTTCAATGACAATGTCCTAAACAACGTTAAACATATGTAGGGAATAATAATATATGGGCCCTAGCTTCAGAACAAATTGACAAATAGGACCCCTGGTATCCCTATTCCTAGTGTGACAAAAGCCAAATTCTGGCAGGACTGCCAGCATTTATACTTTTTAATGCAAAAAATAGCCGTTTCTAACCAAAGCACAATCTTAAGGTTCACTTCTACGTGCTTCCTGGGAATGGAACCTATTTTGAAATACTTGCAAACTTGTTACCAAATGCAAAGGCATATATTGTAGCTTTTGTTAAGAAAAGTGTATTTGAATGTGCATTTTTCATAAATTGCCCTGTGTGTTCTGTTGTTAAAATCACGGAAAAAGACATTGTTTAGTATTACAGTTTTTTAAAAAATTACTATTAAAATATTCCTTTCACACAGGAACAAGAAGGCAGGAACCCACAGAATCATTGGAATTACAAAGAATAATTTTAAAATCGTATCCCATTGAACTTACAGTTTATACATATGATAAAAAGTGTATTCTTTGTATAATTTATAAAGCAGACTTTAACATTCCACTTTAATCACCTGGACTGATCATGGATCAGTCATTTGCCCTCCTATCTTCTTTACTGAAAAAGCATACACAGGATCAGTTAATAATTGAGAATATATTTTCTGTTAAAATGTTCATAAATTGAGGTGCTGTATGGAACTTAGAATACAGCATTATTAAACTAGAAGTTGCACTCTTGATAGGAAAAATTGGAAATATTTCCATAAGCTATCAAACAGCAATAATTGAACAGTAAAATGCTCATTTCTGAATAAGTGAGTAAATGAAGCATTTTCCTGCTAAAATAAGCAACTTTTCTAGAGCATGGAAACAGATGTATCCTTATTTTCATTTTTTTAAAAGATTGTATTTATATCAAGATAAATGCATTACATTGAACACTGAAACTACCGTACTGATGTGAATGTTCCCATTTTCTCTAAAACCATGATAGCTCTTGAATATTTCCCATGTTTTAGAATGTGTGCTCTGGATATCTGTTTTTAGAATCCTGTGTGGTATGCTTGTATTAGCCCCTAACGTAGAAGCAACAAACCACGCAAAGTTTTAATTCATAATCTGAAATGTTATGTATAAAATATAAAATTATTAATCTGCATAGCCGTGGAATAGGAAAGACAAAATTTCAAGATGAATTCAATTCAACGTAGTTGAATTTATACCATCATAATAAGATCTGGATGAATGCTAATCAAGGATTCAGAATAACAAGAGGGCTACATTTACAAATTGAAAAAGAGACACCAGAATAATCCAACGTTATTTTTTATATAATGGGGTGCTGTAATGTGATTATATCAGATCAATTTTTGGGTCTAGCACTGTATCAGGGAGGACAACCTTTAGTGAGCCAAAGGCCACTCTTAACATCAGATAGGTGGGCTTTGAAAGCCACAACATATACAGGACCAGATCTGGGTTTAGGGAGTAGCATTTTGGGATTTCCCTTTAATTTCTTTTTAAAATGTTTTCCATTGTGTTGTCCTTAATTTAGGCCTTGCACAACAGTTTGCATATGTTTCCTACCTGAAATTTCTGTCAGTTTATAGCAATCATGTACGAAAAGACGGTGTGAGGCCCTCAAGTCAAAGACTGTCCACCACTGCAATGTAAAGTCATATCTTTATACAGTTCATGCAGTACAACGTTTGATAATAGGAAATATTGAACAATACAGTCTGCTACCTAGCTTTCCAATGTAATAGCAGCTATTGGGCAAGGAATCAGAGTCGGTCGTTGTTATTGTTAGGCTTCCATTTATTTATTGGTAGAGCTTCACTGTTAATGCTGGCATAGCTTTTCTAGCCTAAATCTTGCAGATGAGTTGGGACCTTCTGACTGCGATTCTTGTGGGTTAGAATCCCAAAATATCTGAAAGGTGTCAGGTTGGAGAAGGCTAGCCTTTGAGTTGGCATATATATGTCCCTAATGAGCCACCAATAGCTGTGATAGCTGCATTATGAGAATGTGAAAGAATAAACCTAGGGAGTTATGCAAAAGGTAAAAAGAATAACCTCTTTAATATTTAAAACTCTGTTGAGTAAGCTGTTTGTTTACATATGCTGTGCAAATAAGGAAGCAGTGTACAGTATTTTTAAAATACTTTCTTCTAGTGATCCATCCTGTTATTTCCGATTCAAGTGACGCTGTTCTATAGTTGGATATATCACTTGTCCTAGGTAGTGAATTATAGCACATAATTCTTTCACAATAATAATGTGATAATGATTGAAATAATTTCTTCTTCCTTAAATTACAGTCTTATTTTGTGCCTATGAAAATGCATGCATTGTTCCATTAATTCCTTTGGACTATTATGAGGTTCAACCTTTTCAATATTGCCTGCCTGTAACAATGAGTCAAGTTAGAATGAAATAACAATTTTGGACTTTTACATTCTTTCCCAATATGTTCATTTTAATGAAACTGATTTTAATAGCACTTTAGTATTATATAAAATGACTTATAGAACAGTAGGGTCTTAAACCTACAGCATTTATGATTAAAATAATTATATATTTTGGAAACAAGGTACTTCATTGTTTGTTTTAGCATATGCCTGTTATCAAGTAGCAACAAACAGCAAATTATTGAAATTGTAACAATTGCCAGTAATAAAATAAAACCCATAAATCCATAATGCAAAATCACTGATATGAATCTTTCATATAACTTTTAAGTTTTGAGGAAGATAAATGTTTGCATGTAAAATAGGTTCTCAGGGTTTAGGTGGCTTAGGACGCACAATGGCTACAGGACAAGAGGCAAATGAATATTTTAGATTATGCAATCTTGATAAATGTAGAAATGAAATATGTGCCACTTTTTAAGGCAGTGCTTATGTTGCCAAATGAAAACTGTATTGCACAGAGCTTTACTGACCAGTCCTAAAATATATGCGCCACAGAAAAAGCAACTTTGAATATGATTTCAGGAAAAGGGGATTGGCTGCCAATGAAATGTTTAAAATGATGCCAAGGAGGGGTGTGGGTCTTCGAATCAGCTACTTTTAGGAGGCCTCATTAAATTTTAGGGGACAGAAACTGAATTTGGCCTGAAGATAAAATCCAGAACTTATCCTTAAATAGTAGTTTAGCAGTGCAACAGTAGGGAAATGGATAAAACTTCTATTAGGCATTAACCCAAATTGTTAAAGCAAAAATAGTTTTGTTGAATATTATCAAGTTAAATTTCAAATATGGAAATAACATTTTAGATGTGTTCTTGAATTTTAACTGTGAAGATATTAGAGACTGACCGAGAATAAGAATGCACAAACCTGTGGTTCACCTGATGTTTAAGAATAAACATAAAGAACAGAGTATTTTCACAGACATTCCAGTTCCAGAAAGAATTACAGATTTTCATATGGTAACTTCTATAAATATTAATCTGCTCTACTCTGAACTAGATTTTAACTGAAAGGACAGAAAGTTCCAAAACATTACAGCCTGTTAGTCTACTCCAAGAAATAATGCAAATTTTCAAACACAAGTTCATACCGATTCATAATTTATTTTTTTCCTGCCAATTCGCATCCTACATTTCAGGTGGGGCATACACAAGACAATATGTTGTGTAGTGAATATTAACTTATCCCGTCATAGACCTCTGCCTTAGGAATTAGTATGCCAAATGATTTGTTTCAAAAACACGTCATGTGTTCGGATCCTGGTTTTATCTTATTAGCCTTTTGAAAATCAATCTGTTTCCAACATGAGAGTTACTTTATGTGCTATTATGAAAACAAAGAATGCAGACTGCTGTGCTTTCACCAAAAAAGGGCATGCTTCCAACCCTCTGCATAGAAAAAGGAGAAGACTATTGCTTCTATAAATTGCCCACATGCAGGTATTTCAACCTGTAGGGAAACTTGCAGGAGCTTGTTGGACCCTTAGCCTTCTTTCTAACAAGTGCTAACAATCAGACTTCTTAGGTTCTTGTTCTTTACCTTAATTGCTCCCAGTCCAACTCAGCAATTTTGAGACTTCAATCCATCCTGCACCTACATGGATGAAAATTCCTCTCCAGGATTTCAAGAGAATAAGCAAAGACTCCACTCCCAATCAGTCCAGGGAACTAATGGGATAATCTATTATAGTATTTCTCAACCACAGTAACTTTAAGATGTTGGTTTTGGACTCCCAGAATTCCCCTGAGTTGTTGACTGAGGCATTCTGGGAGTTCAGCTCCATATATCTTAAACTTACAGTTTAAGAAACACTTATCTATTATATTTTACTGGATATCCCAGAGCTATTAATTTTCTGTTAAATTATTAATTAAATTAATCTATTAAATTAATCCATTCAGGTTGGAAAGAATTCTTATTCTTGTACCAGTGCACACTTCCCCATATTTTCTATGGGTAGTCCTCGACTTACCACCACAATTGAGCTGAAAGTTTTCGTTGCTGAGTAAGACATTTGTTAAGTGGGTTTTGCCCCATTTTATAACCTTCCCTACCATAGTTGTTGTTAAAGTTAGTAAATTGTAAGTAAAGTTAATAAAGTTGTAAGTCGGGAACTACCTGTACTCAAAAACAAAGAGTTTTTGGAGCTCAGCAATACTCACTGCCAAGTAAGCATGCCTAGATTACAGCCTACATATTTGTACAAGAGATGGAAACTAATTGGAAAATGAATACATTTTATTTTATTTTATACAATAATAATAAAAGAATGGGATATATGTGTGTGAGAGAATGTTTGTAAGGTAATAAAGGGATATGTCTTTGACATCTACAACTATCTGGAATGAAGCAAGTTTTTCTGCTAACTGAAAGGGTTTTATAATTTACCCTAAAAGTTAAAGAAGATGTGTTCGCAGGATTTTTTTTAATTTTCAGCTCTTTTACACTCATTTCAATAAAAACAATTAAAATGTAATTTCAAATCATTTCTTAGGAAAAAAGGTTTAACAGGAAAATATATATCTGGAAAAATTATCCTTTTAAAGTTCTACTGCATTCACAATGCACTTTTAGACTGTATCTTAGATATATAATAAAAAGAAGAACTTGACAGTAGAACTTTTGACATTTCTGTAACAAATGTTTTGCAATAAAAATGGATGTAGTTGAAAATATTTCTGCAGTTTCTTGGTAGTTCTCTTTATGGTCATTCCTTCTCCCTTAATCCAATACTCAGCTAATTGTTGTGACTAACCAGTTCCACAAATATATATAGTCTACATTTATACTATGTTGTTACTAACATCTTTTCAGACTTCAAAAAATTGTTGCTTCAATTTTATTCACAGAGAAGTTTTGAGCGTTGACATAAAAGTTAATATCTGCCCTAACAGGATGCTTTAAAAAAATTAAATTAGTAAGTGAGAGTGTGATATTAGATTTCGCTTGCCTTTAATCCTGGGCAATTCTACACAGGGGTGGGATTCCACAGGTTCGCACCTATTTGTGAGAACTGGTTGTTAACATTCTAAGCAGTTCAGAGAACCAGTTGTTAGAAGAAATTACTGGCCTAATCCTGTAAGGANTGTTGCTTACAGAAACTGCCTCTCTGTTAACCCTTATTACCTTCTTGGCAGGACTAGACTTCCTGTCTCAGGAACTTCTCTGGAGTTTTCTTTCCCCTCCTTTGCTGGTACTTTGTTTGTGTGGAGTGACCATTCAAAGTTAGAATGGCACTGAAAAAAGTGACTTATGCCCATTTTTCACACTTACGAATGTTGCAGCATCCCCACAGTCATGAGGCCAGGAGGACACGAGATGCGTGCCTTGATCTGAGTGATATTGAGTTGGCCACGCCCAGTCAATAACATGACCACCAAGCCACGTCCACCTAGTCACATGACCAACAAGCCACACCCACTAACTAAGCCATGCCCACAGAACCGGTTGTTAAAAAATTTGAATCCCACTCCTGATTCTACCTATAATATGAATATGAAGGCTGCACTTTTCTCACTGCATATAATTCAGCTTCACAGTGTGTGTTCAATTGCAGACAAAGAAGATTATCCTATGGACAACAGTCAGTTCACAAAACTACTGAAATAAAATAAACAAGTCTAAAACTTAAGGAATATCTTGCCATCTTTATTTAGAAAAAGGATATCTAAGACTGAATGGTTCAAAAACCACAGAAAAAGCTTCCAGGTCTAACTGCAAAAAACTAGATTACCAACAGATGGCAGCAAAGCGATATAGACATTATCAACTCTACAGGTAAAACAAAAAATTAGAATATCGTGCAAAAGTTCATTTATTTCAGTAATGCAACTTAAAAGGTGAAGCTAATATATGAGATA
>BHFT01065519.1:0-11340 GCA_004320025.1 Laticauda laticaudata | reverse complement strand
GCTGGTTCTCGAGTCTCATTCTTTACGAATTCAAACTGGTGAGAAGGTGGATTCTTGAGACAAGGAGACCAGTGCGAGCACAGTGGCAATGAGAACTGAGTAGATCAAAATGGCGCGAGAACCAACTCACCACCCGTACCATTCAAATCAGTGAACAGAGATGGATCATACTCTGACAGATTCCTCATGTTCCCTGGAAAGCAACAACTTGCAAGGAATTCTCTGGACAACTCAGAAAGAAGCTGTGTTCTGACGCAGACTGTGGGCCCACAGTATTCAAGATGGCCAATGCATTAGCCAAACGGATGGATGTAAAACAGATGGCCTGCCAGATTTTGGAAAAATTACTGCAAGGCCTCACTATGCACCGACAATCTCCAGCCTTATTCGGAGACATTGAGTTCCTACAAATGGGACTTGAGAGAAGGTGAGAGCATCGCAGACTTCATAGCAGCTCTCAGGGACTTTGGAGGGGCATATGAGGTTCCCAACATAGATTGAAGCCATGAGGATTGCGTGGTCCACTTGTCTAAGAGTATCTCAACCTACAAAGCTGAACTGCTAACTCGACCAAAAAATTACAGTCACTGTAGGCTATCGCTGAGGCACAGCAAGCTTGAAGCGCAAAAAATCAGTCGCCAAAATACAACAAATGACATGCCGACAACACCAAAAACACAGCAGAAACAAGCCAAATTCCAGAGAAAATGTCAGAGAACACACACGAAGACCATCACAACTACACGAATAGCGAATCATTGTTCGAGTATTGACGATGATGAAGAGGGATCACAGACTCAGGCTGAATGAAATAGATGGGAGAAAAGATTGTATATGCGGGGTTCATGGCGCATGGTGGCAGAGGAGGCCACCACCCCGTTGCTAGTGCCGTTTCTATGACGCTATGTGCAGTACTGTGAGTAGATGGGACACATTCAGAGAGTCTGCCCTGAAACCGTAAGATGCATAGCCCCTGAACGATGAAGAGAACACACACACCGGATAAAAGGAAGACAAACCATTGGAGCATGAGAGTCGGAAGCAACGGGACCGGCTAAACGAAAACACAGAAGAAGAACTACAACAAACTATTTAAACTATCGGTCATTCAAGCAACCATGGGACGAAAGTACATGTGGCAGTCAGGATCAAGGGCCAAGAATGTGAGATGGAGTGACTCCAGATCAATATCTATCAATGGTCATCATGGCAATACCATTAAAAGCTGATACCGCTATTTGGCCAGAACCGAATTAGAAAAACCAAAATGCTTTGAAACTAAAAGACTACCCAAGTAAATAAGGAGTCCCCATAGTCGGATCGGACCACTTCCAAGTCACCTTCAATAGAATACACACAAAATTCTTTGGCCTTCTAACCATTTGTTTTTAAGACCGGAAACCACCCAAGCCTGTTGGGACTTCGAGTGGTTTGAACCCCTTGGGCAATCGGAGTGGACTTGGCATCATAACAGTGGTTCACCAGGAGACAGACTGGGAGAAGAACCCTAATGAGGGAGTTCCAGGACCCATTCTTCAATTGGGAAACTGGCAGTACCGGGGTCCCCCATATATCTAAGTTTAAACTGACAATAAGCTCCTATTTAGGTAAAAGCGAGGCGAGTTCCCTTCGCATTAAAACCAAAGATTGATGAGAACTAAAATAAACTCAAAGCACAGGCATATTGGGGGGGTGGGGGAACCAATAGACCACGCTAAATGGGAAAACCCCAAATTCGTGCCCCTAATTAACCAGATTGGGTCCATGGAGGATTTGTTGGTGACTACAAGGGCCACTCTATAAATCATGCATCTACAGCAAAGTGCATGATCCTGTTCCAGTAGTGACAATCAGCCTGTTACACTCATTTGAGGAGAGGCCAAGGTTTTTCGCAAAGCTTGACTTGCGCAAGCAAACCAACAATTGCAGTCAACCCCAAAACAGTGCAGAGGCACAAAACGATCGGTGACCATTAGGGGAGTCTTCAAATGCAAAAAGACTGCCTAATTTGGAGTCAGCGTGGCCCCAGGGGTGTTCCAAAGCCTGATGGAGCAATTTGTTTTACAAGGGATAAGGGGTAGGTCCCATACTTTGATGATTTGCTAGGTGTTCAACCAGCCAACTGAGAGACAACTAGAAGCCCATCTCAGAATCAGTATTACAAAGATTGCAAAAGGTGGGTTCTCAGAAAAGTGTCAGCTAGCCACCTCAAAAGTCGAATTCCATGGAGTACCTAATCGAGTAAAGAGCATCCACCCCACAGATAAAAAAATCAAAGCACACAAAGAAGTGCCTGACCAAAACAAAGCAGAAATTACAAGCATATCTTTGGGACTTATCAATTTTACAATTGTTTTCTGCCACATGAAGGGCAACGACTGGCGGAACCACTACATATAGACTACCTGACAAGTAGCCACCTGGACTGGGGATAATGAGAAGAGCACAGCGTTCCAGAAATAAAAGATTCTTTTAATCATCCGATCTGTATTAATACGAATACAGGTGAGGACATACCATTTGACAGTCACCTGCGATGCATCACTGTTCGCGTCGGAGCTGTACTCAGCACATGCTGCAGATGGGAGAGAAAGCGAAACCGATCGCATTCAAACTCCAAAACATATCCAAAATGGAAGGAAACTACCATGTCAGTTGGACCAGGAGAGGCGTTAGCAGCAATATCCGGGGTCAACAGTTTCATGAATACCTTTAACGGTAGACCTTTACATACTATACAGACCACAAGCCCCTATTGGATATATTAGCAGGGACAGGGCCACTCCGAAACATATTCTCCCCATGTAGATGACAAGATGGTCGAAGTTCCTTCCACATTCAAATTAAAAACTTGATTCACCGACCAGGCAAACATTTCTCACACTGATGTCGCTGAGCTGTTACTCCCTACTTGAACTAGGGAGTGACCTGCACCAACCACAATTCCACCCTACAGATTAGACACTATCAAACCTAACCCATAACTGCAGCAGAATTGTTGAAAGCAACAACAGAGACAAAAACTTTGTTCAACAGTTTTAAATGGGTAGGAAAAGGAGCTGGAAATGAGACAGATGTTAAATTTATACTAGTTCAAGAACAGGCAACACTGAACTTGTCATTGTAAAAGGTTGCATTTCTATGGGGGATCGGATGTAATACAGACGGCATTAGCAAGAGCTAAGACTGAATATGCTCATAGGGACACCCCAGGTATCGTGATCGAATGAAATCCCTGGCCAGTGAGTTCAGTATGGGCTAGGGATGGATAAGGATATTGTGAAGGAATATGGATTAGAAACCTATGATAAATGCCAAAGATCCCGACCGTGCACCTCTCAGTACCTATACTTAGGACCTGGGAAATCACCGAGGGGGTCCTGGTCAGAGAATTCACCATAGGATTTTCGCAGGCCTACAACAATGGACACACATTTTAATCATAAGACACTTACCAAATTGCTGGTAAGTAAGCGGTCATGAAATTCAACAACTACAGAAGAGGTTATCAACACTGAGATAAAGTTTTTGCCAACACATTGGGTTACCGGACTTAATATAGTTTTCAGAATAATGGTACAGTTCCAGCATTGACATTCTGAAAAGTGTCACCGAAAACGGGAATAAGGCATGCTTTGACAGCACTCGGGCGACTGGCTACGAAAACGGGGGGCAGAACCGCATGTTCGTATACCAATAAGAGAACCTATAGAAAATAATAGACATGGGAGGAATGCAAGAGAAAATTTTTAAAATTGCTCACTACATACACATCACACCAATTCAACTACATAATAAAAGCCGAGAATTATTAATGGGCAGAAAAATTAAGATCAACATTTGGATAGATTACACCCAACATACAGCCGTGAAAACCAACAGACTCCTCCAGCAGGACACCGACAACATTTCGAACCAGGAAACCTATCTATGCTAAACATCTCACGGGGCACCCGCTGGCTGGTACCAGCAAAAAATAACACAAAATAACAGGACCCTGGTCGTCATAGATTAGAACGGAACAATGGTAGAGTGAAGAAGTGAGGAGACACATTAATCAATTAAGATCTAAGAATGCATTGTGAACGAACCACGGACATCCCAGGCCATGAAGAACAACATACATACATGCCAGAACCACAAAGAAACATTAAACACAAAAACAATAATAAGCCGCCAGAGAGGGGGAGACCCCTTCAAAACACAAATAAGAGGGAGGGGGAGACCCTCCGCCAGAACAGAAACACCGCAAAATCAAAACACAACTCACAAACCATATTCACAAATAAACTCAGAAAAAAAACAAACAGACTTACCTGAAGTAGAACTTCAGCAAAGAGGAACAGGAGGCACAAGAAGACAAAAGCCACTCCGAAGAGGCAGCCAAGTGCCTCTACCACCCAGTAGTCCAGGCAAGGAGTAGGCATGGCTGACTCCACCTTCCAGAAGTCTCCACAGAGAAAGATGGGAGAAACAGACGATCCCGTTCCAAACCCGCCAAAGACTAACAGCCACAACTAAACTGCGCAGGTCAACTTATGACAAACATAAAAAGCTCTGCGCCTACTTACGTTGACTATGTAATGTTAGGACCAAACCAAGAGGGGAGGGGTGTTAACATACTTAAAGCATACTCATTTCAAATGGCTCCTATTAACCTGTTGGGTCACAAACACTTTTGAATGGCAAATTGATTGGTGTTGTAGCTCCCCAACATTACATCCACGTCAGAACGCGTGGTACAGGTACTATGAATGTCAACCTATAGCACGACAGTGCATTACGCTAGTATGACGTACTGTGAGAGTTTATAGTCGGCATGTGTATCACGATGCGCCAAAAATTAGCACTTAGCCTAGAACTGCAAGGCCACCTCAGTCAGCTTCGGCGTGGGAGAATCAAGGGAGCCGTCATTGGCCTATGAAGAGTCGTTCGGCACCTATGAGCCGAGCTTCTTTTCCTCTGTATTTTTTTTAAAAAAAAAAAAAAAAATAAAAAAAAAAAAAAAAAAAAAAAAAAAAAAAAAAAAAATAATAAAAGGCTTTGCCGCACAGAAATTGCTCTCTGGCTCACGGACCACACCCCTCCAGGGAAAATTTTTTTTAAGAGACAAAAAAAAATAAAAGAGACTGTTGTGAGAAGTACGCTGGCCCCGTAGTTATCGGCATCGTTCCAACGAGTCTTCAATTTTTTCTTTTGCGAAACTATCAACACAAATTTCAGTCCCCTTGATTCTTGGGCGGGCCCCCAAATGTTTTGCGAAGTACATAACGAGTGGAGTTAAGGTGTTGCGTCTGTGTCAATGGCCTCAAGAACTACGGATCCCATGGACACGTGTGGGAATACTCTATGTAGCATTTTCACGCCAGTAGGGTATCGAACACAGAGAGGCTATATGGAGTTCCATGATCCTTTAAATAATCCTCACCATTTTGCTTGAGGATGTTTTAATCCAGTCATCGTTCACCTGTTTTCTTATAGCCTTAGTTCACCTTTTTGCCAGCCATTTGGCAAAAATACTCATGTGGGTTTAATGTACTGGAGTATAAAAATAGATGTTGGACTTGTTTTATCTCTTTTTTTCGAGACCAGCATAACTTCAGCTCTTTTATTTAGTTCTTAAATTCCATCTGAGCCAGGAGCCGCAGCAGCCCTTTTTTAAAGAGAGGCTGCTTGCTGCTCGCGGCCAATGATGGCTCCTTGATTCTCCCGCTGCTGAGGTGGCCAATCATAGGCTAGCTATTTTTGGCCAATCACCATTGAGTAGAACACTCAATCAGATTCAAGTGTTTGTGGACCAGTGGGAATAGAGTATTTGGAGTATGCTAATATGTAACAATTTGTATTAAATGTGTCTAGTTTGTGGTATTCCTTCCTTTTTCCAGGTGCCTAAATTATAGTATTTCTAGTGGCACTTGTCAATCTACTTTTCCTGGCATTTAAGGAAATGATTTTTGAATTATTAAATAATGTTTTACACTTACACACCACTATATTTGTATTATCTTTATATTATCTCATCTCAAAAGCCAAGCAGAGACAGGAGACTCAGCAGAAGAGCAGGAAGTGGAAAAAAGCTGCACAGAGAGCAATGTACTTCTGTATTGATGCCAAGAAAACTGAGTGAAAGCGAAGGTCCATGAAGTGGAAAAAAGCTGCACAGAGAGCATTGTATTTCCGTATTGATGCCAAGAAAACTGAGTGAAAGCGAAGGTCCATGAGGTTCCTATCTTTATTTTTAAATTGTCATTGCTATTGTTAATTTTGTCGGACATGTGTGTGCTCACATTGTTAATTGTTTTAGATTGGTTGATTTATTGTGTATATATTTTAAAATAATTGGGCAGTTTTATAATTTGGTTGCATAATTGGTTTTTTTTTAGCTGTTGGTCACTCAAAATCATTTGATGGTTAGGCAGCCTATAAATTAAAGGAGAACATTTGTAGCTCAAGGTTGAAACAAGGGACCCTGGGTGCTCAGAAGGGGTTTTTTTTGCAAACATTTCATAAACTAAATTTAATTTAATTAAATTCCATAAATAACATTATTTTATTATTTATTATTAAAATATTATTTTAAAAAATAATGTTCTATTTTGGAAATAAAGTTAGTAACTTGTTCTACCAGCCTTATATGGATTTGTGTTGATTGGGGGTATTGTTTCTTCTTTGGGTGGCATATTAATGTGTAGTATAAATATAGGTGCTGTTGCTTGTTTGACTGAGTGAGTGATTAGGATGTGTTCAGATCTATTTGCCCCTTCTTTGACTTCTGGTTTTTGAATAATTCATAAATAGACTTCATTTTTATACATACTTTATCGGAGTGTCAAACATCTAAGAATCTTCTTGCATTTCTAGACTTTACTTGATCTAAAATATCTACATTTTCCCAGTGGAAGCTGGGCTTGAACTGATCTATGTGTTGTGAAATTAATAGATGTTCATTGTACCTCCTTGCTGCCAATTGATGGACCAATACAGTTGGTTCACTATTGCAGTGAAGACTGAAATAGTAATCAGCTAGTTCCACCTCCTGGGCATTTATTAGAACTGAACAGCTGGAGCATGGAACTCTCAAACAAATTACAATACCACATTTATTTATTTTTTTGGAAAACATTCAAACTGATATTCTCTCATTGTTATTGTTTTTCAGGATTTTAAGCAAAAAGTGCTGTTACTGCTGAGTTTTGTTTTGTTTTTCAAATAAAAAGCAATCAACAGCATTAATTTTTGCAATGTAACATCCCTTCAATTCCTTTAGGTAGAGACTTCTTACTAAATAAATCATATGTGGAACAAACAATAGAATCCTGCCTGCACTCTATGCTCATAAGTGTGGCCAACCCTAGTCTATAAGACCTCAAAGAACCTGTTTTTAAATAGTATTTATTATTTATTTTTAAAGTCACCTTTATTATTTTTATGAATTACTCAAGGCAGCAAATTATAACTGGAATTGTGAGGCAAAGACTTCGCTTTCATTTCTTTCTGCCATACACCTATATTTTATATGCTTCTACATTCTTGCATTAAAATAAATTGCAAACAAAAACTTTAAAAAACTCCACTTGGTTGTATACCCTGACTAAAAAGAAGAAATAGTCTTTACCTTGTTAACTCATGACAATATTAATGAGTATAGGAAGAAATGGAGGTTTTCACTTGTATTTGGATGCATTTGAGCCTGAAATATACTGCTGTCACACTGGCAATTGATACTTGAGCCTCACTTAGTTCTCACTTGTTATTTGTATTTTTCTTTGAGTTTAGTATCAAAAAATAAAAGCAAATAAGCAATAAATATTTTTTTCTCGTTAGCTTTCCTTTGTTTCTTCAAATGCTTTTCTGGTATGAATTGCAATATAATTTATTTCTAAATTATTGCTACTTCAGATGAGTATATCTATACATCCTGCCACTGTTAATTACTTTAGATAGGTTTGGGGTATAATATTTATATTTAATTCAATTGGACATCTTCACAATTGACATAACAAATTAAATGTTGTTTGTTGATTTATGAAATAAATAAAAAAGAAGAAATAAAAAGGTGCATGAAAAATAAGTTGAAATATATTGTGATAGAGTCTCACTCCCTTTATTGAAAGGATCAGGTTTAACAGGAGGAGAAGAGAAGGATGTATGAAAGATGGTCTTCCAAGATAGCAACAATGGTGGCTTGAGGAAGAAAAGAAGCACTAAATTCAGCCATATATTGGCTCCTTGCAGCTGTCCACTGAGAATCAGTTCCTGAAAGGAAAAAAAAAATGAAAGAACTTCAGGGGTGTCAAATTCAATTTCATTCAGGGCCACATCAGGACTGTGTTTCACCAGGGCTGGTGGGGGCATGGCCAGAGCGGGTGTCCAGCTTTGTCATCACTCATGTCAGGAGTACCTGTGGTGGCCTGAACACTCTGCCAGTGAAAATAGGCTCCCGAGCTCTGTTTTCGGCTTCCTGCAACACTCTGCAAGCAAAAACAGAGATTGGGAGGGCCACCTATGGCCCTCCCAATTTCCATTTTTGCTGGCAGAAGCACAGTGGGACAGTCTTTCAATGTTTCCAGGGTAGCCCCCCAGATCTAAGCAACCCACAGACTGGATCAGGCCCACAGCAGAGGTGGTATTCAGCAGGTTTGACCAGTTCTGGAGAACTGGTAGTGGAAATTTTGAGTAGTTCGGAGAACCGACAAATACCACTTCTGACTGGCCCCGCCCCCATCTATTCTCTGCCTCCTGAGTCCCATCTGATCAGCTGGGTCTTCTTTTGTTGCCCTGAACAGGAGAATGGAGCTGGAAAGCAGGTTAGTGGGGTGGGGGAGGGAATGGGACTTTGCAGTATCCTTCCCACAGGAGTGGAGAAGAAATGGGGATTTTGCAGTATCCTTTCCTGTCATGCCCACAGAACCGGTAGGAAAAAAAAAATGAATCTCACCACTGACCCGCAGGCCTTGAGTTTGACATCCCTGTACTAAATGATGCAGACAGGAAATCTACACTCCTCCTAAAGGCCATATCTATGAAGTCTATTATATCATTGATAGATTTGAAATTGGATTTTTAATTTCATCTGGAAAGTGTAACTGTAAACTATAGTAGACTACTATATCTATCTATCTGTATACTACAATATCTATCTGTAGTGTACAATATGTATACTAAAATATCTATCTGTCTGTCTGTCTGTTTATCTTTCCCTCCCTCTCCCTCTCTCTCCATCCATCCACCCACCCAATTAATATAGCCATCTGTCTCATATATTGATCCTGGGTAGCTCACAATGTTAAAACACATGCATACAGAGGAGCAAATACTGAAATAATAGAACAAAACCTTGGGGGGACCTATAATTAAAACATAAAATTAAAACTTTTAAAACCATACTTATTAAAACATTAAAAATGTATTCTGCGAGAGTACAATCGACTTTACAAATAATATAGCCATCTGGCAAGTTCCGGCATACCACTTATTAGGTACCTAGGCAAGATAGCAAAGCCAAAAAGTTTTATAAAAGCCAAAAAGTAGGGAAATAATGTTCCAAAGAATGGGCCTCATGGCAGAAAATATTCTCTTTCTGAATCCCATCAGATGATATTTCTTAGTGAATGGGACCAATAAAATGCCTCTTCTGCTGGATCTGATGGGAAGCGATACATGTAACCAAGGAAAGGTGATGTCCCAAACATCCCGGTCCCATGCCATGAATTACCAGGTGCATTACCAATGCCATCAATGACACCTGGAAGTACACTGATAATCATCATGGCTCATAGAACAAAGGTGTCGGGTGCGTTGCTCAAGGAGTGCACATAACTGCACATACAGCCACAATTTGTACCAGCTACAATTTCTGAATGCTCTTCAAGCTCAGACCCATGTACAGTGCATTACAGTAATTAATTTGGGAGATATCCAGGGCATGTGTGACAGAGACCAATGCTTCCTGGATCCCACTTCCAAGAAAGTGGAAGCATTGCAAAGTCCAGGTGGACTCCCAGGTTGCTCACAATGTCTGTTTGGGGCAATGCCACTTCATTCAGAATAAGATATGTTAAATCCCTACAACCAGAAGACCCCAAAACCAAAAGTCAATTTGGCCAAGACTGAATTGAAGCCTTTTTCTTCCATTTAAACCATCCCAGCCTCCAGAAATGAAGAGTGAATATTAATAATATTGCTTAGCACAGCAGGAGCACAGCTGTAAACCATACCAATGACACCTCACCCCCATAATAATGGATGATCATCCAATGGCTTCATATAGATTAAACAGGAACAGAGAGAACTCATAGAGCAGGGGTTGAGGGCAGAACCTCCAAATTCTTAACAATACCATCTTTGGAAGAATGAGGAAAGTAAGCATAATACAGTGCTGCCCACCCCACTCCCAATTTCTCTCTGTCGGTGCAAAAAAATACTATGGTTGGTAGCATCAAAAGTAATTGAGAGGTTAAAAAGATCCAGAATGGATGCAATATCCCCAACTTGTACATACCAGATATCACCCACAAGTGTAACCAATGCTATTTCAGTCCCAGTCCAGGTCTGAAATTGGACAGAAAGGGGTCCAAATAATTCATTTCATCAAATTTTCTAATGCTACTGAGTGACCATCTTCTCAATAACCTTTCCTAAATGGAAGCTTGGCCATGGACAAAATTATCCTGTATATTGTAATTCAGTGTAGTGATCATTTTTTGAGAAGGCAATGAATATGGGTTTCTTAAGAGGCAGGGGGATAATTCTCTCTCTCCAGAAGGAGTTCATAAATTTTGGAAGCCAGTCACACATCACTTCCTAGAAAGCCTTCATTTTCAAGGAGGGACACAGATCTAATAGGTGGATAACTGAATTCACAGTTGTGAGGACACTGTCCATTTCATTAGGCCCAACAGGATCAAAGTTCCCAGATAACATGGCAAAATTGAGTGTCATGTACTTCTATAAGACCTGAACCAAGGCTTGCGTTCAGCTAGGTGGAGATTTGAGTGGTTTGGTCTAATATCTAGCATATTCTTCTGTACAGCTTTGTGCAGGTGATATTCTGCCCCACCCTCACCCAGGAGTCACTGAATCACTTTAAGCAAGGTTGCCAGGCACTGGCCCGGTCCCACTGCACTTACGTATGCAAAGAGGATGTAAAACGTTAAAAAAAGCTTGCTATCTGTTGGAAAACGCTATGCATCCATTGTGTACTCACTGCATACGTGTTTCATATGCTCTATCTCTCGAGCATCTATCCACTGCGATTTCATCCGCACAAGAAGTTTTGAGCTGCACAAAACTTTGTGAATGGATGAACTTTCCACCACGTACGATGTACATCCGCGACAT
>BHFT01065518.1:6858-17725 GCA_004320025.1 Laticauda laticaudata | reverse complement strand
ATAATGGATTGGTTAATAATTGATTCCATGACTTTACAGGTGACGCAGCGTAAAGAGATTGGTCTGTAATTTTCAAACTAGGCTGGGGTCTCCCTTTTTTGTTTCTAACCACTGTGCCACCATGGCTCCTTATATAAATAAAGAAATAAAAAACATTTGTTCTAAGCACATTTACAAACTAAGTGGAAGATAACAGTAGATAAAATGTATGGACCTGTATAAAATCTAACAGTAATTTGAAATTGAGAGTCCCAAAATTTAAATGAATCCCTCTAAATCTGCTTCTTCCCCACTGGGCATAATAGCTAGAAAGTGAATAAAAAGGAACGTGCAAGGTATCAACAGAAAAAAAATATTTACATGAATTTATCTTCACACAAGGAGCTGCAAGATGCTGAAATGTAAACCTTGAAGCTTGTAAAAGTATAATAGAGTTTCCACCAAATATTGTATGAAATATAATTAGGGGTATCTGAATTAAGGAACTGTATGAAACTCAACAGTTTGATTCTTGTAGAATTAGAATTGTAAGTAGAATTTCTTACTGCTCCCTTATTGCTGTACCTCATTGGCTCCCAGCCCAAGAACCTATCATACCAAGCAGCTGTTTAGTTGACCTCTTCATTTTTCTTAGAAAATGAGCCTGTTTTACACTTCAAAACAATTACAGTGCATAATGCAATAACTCATATTTTCTAAATGTGAGATTTTTCACATTGGAAGAGCCACTTATATACCTAACAAATGGATCTGCAACACTTAGTACAGGTAGTCCTCAACTTACAACCGCAACTGAGCCCAGAATTTATGTTGCTTAGTGAGAAATTTGTAAGTGAGAAATTTTGTTCCATTTTCCAACTTTTCTTGCCTCATTCGTCCAAGTGAATCACTGTAGCTAAATTGTTGTAACACAGTTATTAAGCAAATCCAGCTTTCCCCATTGACTTGGCTTGTCAGAAGGTCTCAAAAGGGAATCATGTGACCCCCACCCCAGCGCATTGTAACTGTCATAAATATAAGCCAGTTGTCAAGCATTTGTATGTAAATCACCTGATCATTACGGCTGCAAGTAGATAAACAGGGTCCACTTGTTCTGACCAAGGCTTCCTGAGACAGTAACAATCATACAATGTTTCCAAAAACTTTGTTTTTATTTCAATAGCTGTGAATTATATGCTTTCACAGCCCGTAATGAGTCCCAAAGAGTTTATGAATACTCCAACAGAAGTCTGCCACAGTCTTTCAGGATAAGGCTGATAAGCATTCACCTTTATCTCCCTTGAAATGCTGCCAACACCTAAATTGCCAATTAGCTGTACAAGGCCAAACGGAGCACAAAGTCAACAGAGAGCTTCAAATTTTATACCGACCAGAATGAACAAAGTTGCTTCCTGCAAAGGCTCAAGTCCCTTTGCTCCTCCTTTATGTCTTATGGGAATTCATTCTTTAAATAGGCGAAAACCACAGGAACTAGTTAAATAGCTATCTATTATATATGAGATTTTGGTTATACAATTGAATTAGATAAATGGCAAAAACTGTGGAATAGAAACTATAAATTAACAATATCAACTGCATACAAAGAAAATTTGTACAGATGGCATTTTGCACCAGCACAATTGGCAAGATTGATTAAAGATAGATTGGCTAAATGCTGGAAGTGTCATCAGATATTTGGGTCATATTATCATATGTGGTGAACTTGCACACACACAAAAAAAATACTGGACAAAAATCCCTATGTGGTTGGAAAAATTGATAAACCAGCATATTTTAAAACCAGAAATATTTCTATTTGGGATTCTACCCAAAAAATATAGTAAGGAAAATTCATATTTAGTTATTCATCTATTAACTGCTGCTAGAATTGTATTTGCACAAAGTTGGAAGAGTGAAGAGATACCTACAGTTGAGAATGTGATTAGGAAAATACTAGAATGTGCAGAAATGAACAGATTAACGTTGGTAATTAAGGAGAAAGAGCAAACTGAATACTATATGACATGGGATCTATTTTATCAATGGTTAAATAATAAAATTGGAAGCTAGAAACAGGGAAACAAAACAAAGAAGATAGATTAAAAAAGTAAATATTATGATTAGTACTTTGAACATTACTATTTTAATATTGTAGAATTAATATATGGAATATTATTTTAATATTGTAGAATCAATATCAATGTAATGAATGATGTTGCAAATTTTGATTATTGTTCAACAAAGATATTTGAACCCAGACAACACACTGTTCAACTGAAGATACAATTATTATATTAATATATATATATATAAAAAAGGAAATTGACAAAGACAGGCAAACAGTCTGAACAGGAGGTTTATAAGCTACTCTGTGAATTGTTCTCTCTCTCTCTCTCCCGCATGCTCTTTTTTTTGACAAAATAGTGTCTTGTTAGCTCTTCAACATTAATATTATTATATATTACTCAATTAGACCCTAGAATCACTATAGGAAGTCCAGTCATTAAGCTTTGTTTTTCCCCACCCCCAAGGGCTTTGCAGGAAAAAAAATACTCCAAAAGCATGCTGGATATTTATAATATCAACAGAGATTATTATATTGTTTGGACTCTAAAATAAAGTACCATCATGAATTTCCACTGAGAGCAGTGGCAGAATAAATGATAGTTGTTTTTGGCAAATGGGGCAAAATGTATTCAATTTCTGTTCTGTACTTCACATGAAATGGACCGGTTACAGTTTGTAGCATTACAGAAGCATCCATCTGTCTTGAAATAATAATAGCCTGACCTGGTTCCAAAATGTATTTGAAGGTTCCTTGGCAAAGGAAAGGAAGGAAAAGGGAGGAAAAAAAAAACACATGAGCAATTATTAAAATGTTGCTCAACAGTTAGAGAATATAGTGCTTAGGGCATCCATCTGTGCTGCTTTTTTACCAAAATGAAACTGTTAAAATTTAATGTCTGTGATGGAATGGGTGGTCTGAAACAATGAAGTTATGCCTGAAATATGTGTGCGGGCAATAGGCTAATGTCAGTGGTGGGATTCAATTTTTTTTTTACTGTGGGCATGGCTTGGCAGGTGTGGCAGGGGAAGGATACTATAAAATCTCCAGTCAGAGGTAGTATTTGCCGGTTCGCCGAGCTACTCAAAATTTCAGCTACTGGTTCTCCTGAACTGGTCAGACTGTGATGAATACCATCTCTAACTTATGTTCTCAAATTCCTATTTTGTGCATTATAATGGGGTGGGATTACAATCCCCAACATTCCCAAATGGTATCAGTTGGATGGTGATTTGGAGAAGTCTGATTTAAATTAAAAGGGGAAAAGCATGAACTTTTATTTAGTAACTTTGCAGCCTTGTTTAAAGAGTCCTGATAGTTTTCCACTTGATCTATTTTCATCAGGAGTTATCTATCATCTATCTATCTGTCTGTCTGTCTGTCTGTGTGTCCGTCCATCCATCCATCCATCCATCCATCCATCCATCATCTATCCATCTATCCATCTATCATCTATCATCTAATGTCTATCTATCTATCTATCTATCTATCTATCTATCTATCTATCTATCTATCTATCTATCTATTATTTATTTATTAGATTTATGTGCCACGCATCTCATCTAGTTGTCTTCTTACAGATTTTGCCAAGTCCAACCTCTGAAAAGTTGGATGATGAGGTTAGAATCAAGACCTCAGTTTTTATCCTACTTACCAGGTAAACTAGACAGGAAACATGACCAGATAAACTAATTCTATTTCATTGTGAAGCTACCTTAAACTTATCTTGCAAGTTTGAAAGTGACCATTTAGAAAACAACTTCAAAACTCTTGAGAGTATTTCCCAGGACCAGACCCATCGGCAAAAGTAGGAATTAAACCTAGCACTTTCTGTATTTCAACACATGTATTCCAACTTTCCTTTCTCCATTCCCTCTGCTCCTCAGAAAACAGACTTCTGTAAAACCTTTGATTCAGTGGTACACGACAAACTACTTAAATGATATTAAGAGCAACTGAGTTCTCTTCGCTGATGATGTAAAGCTATTCAATACCACAGACAATATTGCTACCCTTCAAAAAGACCTTGACTATGTATCAGAATGGTCAAAGAAATGGCAACTTCAAATCTCAACAAATAAATTCTACTGTCTTACATATTGTCGCAAAAAAAATTCAGAAAATAAAAATATACAAGCGAATAGTCGAGACTTGTTTGATGATCCAAGCTCTTGTAAAGGACCTTGGAATACTCATCTCTAATGACCTAAGTGCTAGAGCCCCACTGTAACTACATAGCCAAAAAGGGCTTAAGAGTTGTTACCTAATCCTACGTAACTTTTTCTCTGGTAGATATCGACACTTACTAACTAGAGCACAGCAAAACATTTGCGAGACTAATACTCCAAATACAAGCTCATCAGTCTGGAACCCAATTACTGTTATCTAAGTATTAGCACATTGAAGAAAGTCCAGAAATATTTCCCAAGAAGAGTTTCTCCACTCCTCTACTCTGTTGTAGAATACCTATATGCCGACCAGACTTGAAATTCTAGACCTGGAAAACCTTGAATTATGCTTGTCTCGGTCAGATCTAAGTATGGTATATAAAATCATACATTACAATGTATGATTGGTAATGAACTACTTCAGCTTCAACCATAACAACACAAGAGCACACAATAAGTACAAACTCAACATAAACTGCACCAAACTTGATTGCAGAATATGACTTCCAGCAACAGAGTGTCAAATGTCTAGAATACTCTACGGCTCGGACTCTGTGGTTTCTTCCCCAAACCCCAAAACTTTAACCTTAGACTGTCTACTATTGACCTCACCCCTTTTCCTAAGAGGTCTGTAGGAGAGCGTGCATAAGCGTCACCAACAGTGCAGTACAGTCTCTGTCCCTATCTGTCCTATTGTTTCTTTTATTTTTCTTATATGTACCCATTTCATGTATTCATAACAATGTATATACTTATACCTACTATCTTGTAAGCGATTGACAAATCAAAATAAATAAATAAAATAAAATAAAAAATATCAACATAGTCACAACTCACCAAATTTATTTTCCTTTGATGGTAGAAGTCAATATTCCCAAGCACAACAGATTATTTTTTTATATGTTTTGTTCATTGAGCATGATATAATGTTCTGTTATAATCTGTTCAGTGCCTGAGAATGATTCAGCTGACAGTGACCTACACATTCTTAAGTGTT
The DNA here is from genome assembly GCA_004320025.1 of Laticauda laticaudata. NCBI lineage: Eukaryota > Metazoa > Chordata > Lepidosauria > Squamata > Elapidae > Laticauda > Laticauda laticaudata. The sequence goes on along the minus strand of BHFT01065518.1, from coordinate 12,516 downwards.
GAGTAAGCAAGTTGCCAGCTTCACAAGCAACCCTTTAGGAACACACTGAAAAAAAAAAGTATCTGCTGTAACAAACTAAAAGATAAATTGGCTTGTAAAGGATAGCAATTCAGTGGCTAACATTTCTGTAATCTTACTCTTTACCCTTCCTTCCTTCCTTCCTTCCATCCATCCATCCTTCCTTCCTTCCTTCCTTCCTCTCGATATTCAACTCAAGTGACTTTGGCCAGCTTAAAATTCTAAAATTATAAAACAATTAAAAGACATTAAAGCAAAATAAATAAGTAAATAAATAAGTACAAACACAAGGAGGAGGATTAATCAATTCATAGTAAAGGCAAGTAATGAGGCCTTAATACAATCCGAAACCCAGGCCCATAGCTAAGTTTTTAAAGTTTTGCAAAAGCCAGCAAGGTTGAGGGGAAAATAGTTGATAAGGCAGGGACTACAGCAGAAAAAGCTCATCCACTAGTTCCTGCCAGTCAACAAACTTTGGCTGATGGGATCTGCAGCATGCTCAGTCTGTTGAATTGGGTTGCAGGTAGAAACTTTTGGAAAAGGACGGTCCCTCAGGTAACCCAGTCTCAAGCCATGTAGGGCTTTAAAAGTGACAATCAGTATCTTTATTTGTACCTGGAAATGCACAGGGAGCCAAAGCAGCTCATGGAATAGTGGTGTCATAGAAGGCACCACTTATTACTTATACATTTTGCACCAATTGAAGTTTCTGAATCCTCTTTAAGGTAAGCCCCATGTAGGGGTGTGTTACAGTAATCTAAGCAGGAGGTTACAAGGGCAAGGATGATGATAGCAGGACCTCCCAGTCCAGTGTGGGTGTGAAAAAGCTTTCCTATCCACAGCTGCCACCTACTCTTCAAACAGGAGTTGTGAGTCTGGGAAGAATCCCAGATTATCCACTGCATCTGTCTGGGTTAGCACCACCCCACCCAGAACTAAAGGTGGAAGAACTTTATCTCCAGAAGATCCAAATATCCACAGCCAGTCCATCATGCTAGGGTTTAGTCTGCACCTATTTTGCCCTATCCAGACCTGAATTGCCTTCAGACCCTAGGACATCTATGCTGGTGAGGAACATCAAAAAATGTTAAGATGGTGAGCAACTCCAACTCTTGCTCTTCTTCACATATAATATACAACATACATTAAAAAGAGGTTACAATGAAGCAGTTGCTCTCACTATCTTGATTTAAAAAAAAAAAAAACTCCTTCCCATAAATGCTGCTCTCCAGAGTGACATACCTATAACACTGCCTTGAGTATTTCTCTTGGTCTTGTCTGTTCTGGTTCAGGAAAACAACTTTCTGTTGTAGAAGACAGATCTCTCCCTGCAGCTGTTCCCTAATCCTTTCATTCATGATTGAATTCATATCTTTTGCATGCAGAACAGATCCTCTGCCCTTGAATGGTTCTATCTTGCCCCCTTCTTATTCTTTTAACATTTACAGCAGTTACTTCTGTCACAGGAATTCATTTATCTCAATCTTGGGTATGCCATTTTGAAAGTGGTAAAAGGTCTTTCTCTTTGTCTTAAGACCAAAACATTGAGCATTTTCCCCTCCAACTGTAAGATAGATTCATCTGACAGTCAGCAGTGAACTTCAATGAGATTTGAACCCCTTTATCTCCACGCACTAAATTCATAATTCCTCTCACTATAATGGACCTCAGGATTCTCTTTATTTTTTTGTCTTTTCCTGTTCTCACAAAATTCTTCAAAGTTTTAAGAAGCCTTGTTAAAATCCAGTGAAAGAAAATTATCCAGGTTATTCTCTTGGTTTTGTAATTTGTATATTCCTTTTAATTATTAAGACATCAAACAATTTCCTTTGTATGTCCAGTGTAACTTTTTTCCCATATCTTATCATTTATAAATCCCCTTCCAGATAAGTCTCCATTTTGTCAGATGTAACTTATTTCTATTTCATTACATCATTTAAACACAGTGTATTTATGGAGGCATACAATCTTAAAATTAACTTCTGAATCCATTGTCCAAAAATATATTTCAATATGTCCAATGTTAAAATGTTCTACTTCATTCTGTATCAGTAAGTCACATTTAAATGTTTTTTTTTCCTTTAATTGTAATTTTTAGTTTTTCAGGTCTGTTCTAACCTTCAGTGTCACATCTTATCTTCCCACTCATGGCTGGCCAAAGGTGCTTTTTCAAGAGGCAACTGGACTTCCTTTGTTTTTTCTTGAAGATGTTTCATTTCTTATCCAAGAAGCTTCTTCAGTTCTGACTGAATGGTGCAAATGGAAGAATTTATATTCCTTGCAGACTGGGAGGTAATGTTTCATAAGATGGGTGCCACAGCAGAGAAGGCTCAATGCCTAGGACCTGCCAAGGCTGAGTACAGTGGTTAAATTCCAAGGTCTCTTGGAAGTCCTCCATATTATTTGTTTAGTATTTATTAGACAAATTTATATAGCATCCAATCTTCAATATTACATTCTGTCTGCCTATGGAGATTCTCACTCATTCAAGTTATGGTTATCCAAAGGTGCTTTTCAAAGGACAACTGGACTTTCTTGACTTTTCTTTTCCCCTTTGAAGACATTTCACTTCTCATCCAAGAAGTTTCTTTACTTCTGACAAGATGTTGGGGAATGGAAAGATTTACATTCTTTGGAGTCATCTGGTCATTAGTACTAGGAGAGTCATTGAGACCACTTGGAGGTTTATCTGTACCCCCAAGGTCACTGAATCAGAGTACAAATGGGAGTGGAAATTTCTTGGGACTGCTGAAAGGACTGTGTTGTAGAGAGGAGATAGTATCTTATCTCTTCCTCTCTGTTGAGAGAGGACTTTTAACAGATGATCTCTATGTTACATCCTATCTTTTTTTTAATGTCAAGTTTTTTTATTTTATATTACTTCTACATATCAATGCATGAACAGTGTGATACCTGGGTACTATACATTTAGTACAGTTAAACATAATGTTGCTACTCATAGTTGTTACATTTTATTTTCATTGTTTCATGTTATTTAAACATATCTAATACTATTGCCATTCAATTTCTAGGCCTCCCTCTTTTTTATTGCATAGATCTTGTTATATTAAAATATGTATATTGTTGTTCCCCTCTTATTTCTATTTCTATTCTTTCTAACATTTTTTCACCATTATTTATTATCCTTTATCTTATATTTGATATTTTAAAAATTACTCATTTTCCCACCATGCTTTCAATATCCCAAATATCCAACACTACTAATCAATCCAAATATTAACAGTATTCAATTGATCCCGGGATTATATCTCTAACTCCCCACAATTTCTAATCTTCAAAAGTTTGAAATTTACAACATATTTTGACACACTGTTAACATTAATAATACACTTAAATTCTCTAATCCTAAACTTCCACCTTCTACCCTAAACTTATTTTTAAATAAAACAAATTATATTTTTCTATTAGTATATATGCTATTGTTTTACATCCTATCATTTTTAAAAGACAATTCAAAACAAAAGCATTTTACCACAGGAAGGATTCCAAAATTTAATTTCAAATCCATCTGAACCCTTAATCAATTTATAACTTTCAAAATCCAGGTCCGAATATTCCAACAGTTTTTTAAGTCCTTAAACTTGTACCTAAAACTTCCTTTGCTGAGGATTGAAAGAAACTCAGGATTTTCCATTATCCATGGGTCTGTCATTTCAATACTTTGGGAATGCACTCATTTGGGAAAGACTTATGCAGATGAAACTGTATTGGATGGAATGGGTGTTAAGATGATTTTCAGTGCTTTGGAATAACATAGGTTCAAGTACAACTTTTTGGCTTTGAAAAAGCTGTTTACATATAACTGGTCTAGTTTTGAAATAAGAAAGTAGAATAAATCTGTATAGTCACAGGGACATTCCAGAAAATCCCAGAAAAAATATTTCCAGTATGCAGAGTCTGAGGCTATTGTAAATACACTAGATTTTCACAAAGTTAAGGATACTTAGAGGAATCCTCTAAATTATCTCATACCCTTTAGAATTGTGATGGAATGTAGTTCAGATCCCAGGAGAAAGGGATTGCATTCCAGAACAACAACAGACAATTCAGTTCAGAGAGTTTGTGTGAGAGAAAGAGAATGAAGACAATTCCTCCATAACAGTTCCCAGAGTATATGCTTTACAAGTATGGCAGTCTGCTTTAGTTTGGCAAGATAATGTCTATAGATCAAAAAACAATAAAGAAATCTGCTTGGAAGAATAGCAGTGTATCTTTCTTGATTTTTGTAGCTTGAGAAGAATGTTCTTAACCACTGAAGGTACTTTAGAGAGGTAGAAGAGAAGCATCAACTGGACTTTGTTCCAGTTACTGTAGAGTTTATCCTACCATCCACTGGGAATGAAATACCAGTATTTGTTTCCATCAGGATTTGTATCAAACAATATTTAATGCAAGTCTGAATCTATTTTCTCTCCCAATAATTTTATAGACATCTACAAGGGGCAGAGGAGAAAAGGAATACAAGTGACAAAATATTTGTCATGGCTTTGTGACACGAAAACTCTGTCAGATATTAAGATACAAGTACAAAAAGGAAGAGTTTGCATCATAATATCATTGAGCATGTCATTTTGATGCCAACCTGATTTGCCCTGAATATCTATGTTGAATCTATGACCTCAAGCCATATTTTTAGTAATTCAATTGAAGCAAATTCACTGAATTACAATGTAATAATAAGTCTGCTCTTGTACCAAAGATTTTAATTTCTTCCAAAGACATTATTTTTCCGTACTTACTTTCAGATATTGCTTTCCCTTTTATGGAAGGAAAGATCCTTAGGGAGAAAAAAAAGTTTTAAAACTAATTTATAATAGATATTAAAAGTACTGCTGCTGTCTCATCATTTGGATGAGATAAAGGTATCATTCAGTTATTAGAAATTTAATAACTTGATCCTAATGTTCCATTGTATAATGGATTTTTCATTAGGGATAATGCAGTTTGTTTTGACCAAACGATATAATTTGCAGATAGCTCAAAGCATGTCCAAATCTTTTCAGCATCAACATCCCTGCAGTAATACCTTCGTTTGTGCTTAAATGTCTCCAATGGAACAGAGACTACCATCTCTTTATTTAACATTATTATAATGGTTTATAGTGGGTGTGTGGGCTGGGACTCTTTGAAGGTTTTTGTACTCTTAGAAGAGTCGGACACCTTTTTTTTTTTTTTAATCCAATCAACTTTGCACAAGCAGAATCAGATGTTTTCAGAAATTGCCCAATACTTTCTTCTCACTTTTCCTGCAGAGATGGACAGCTGCAACACCACAATATTTGAGAACCTCAGTAATACAGACATTAAAGTATAATTATGCAAAGTAAGTGGTTTATTTATTCTTTGATAAGCCATAGTCCTAATGAAATCATCAGTCTGATTCATGGTAGACAGCTACCAACAGTCATTTACCATTTGAACAGGTTATGGATTAAAGTTAATTTGATAATCTTTGGTTTTATGCAATTAGCAAATCCCACTATAATGCATTTGAGACCACTAATATAAGTAACAGAGGAGCAACACAAGCCAGGCACATATTGTGTTCTCTCTCTCTGGGTCTCTGTCTCTGTCTCTGTCTCTGTCTCTGTCTCTGTCTCTGTCTCTGTCTCTGTCTCT
>BHFT01065517.1:0-22647 GCA_004320025.1 Laticauda laticaudata | reverse complement strand
AAACTTTAACCTTAGACTGTCTACTTTTGATCTCACCCCTTTCCTAAGAGGTCTGTAGGGGGTGTGCATAAACACATTAACGTGCCTACCGTCCCTGTCCTATTGTTTCTTTTATTTTTTTTTATTTTTCTTATATGTATCCATGTATTCATATGTTTTTTTACTTATATCTATTATCTTGTAAGCAATTGACAAAAATAAATAAATAAAAATAAATAAACAAAACCACAATGAACGTCATGGAAAAATGGTTTTTCTCTCCTTACTTGAACAGATCCTGGGAAGGAAAGCTCCCATTTTCCTCAAAAACTGGTTCCGCTGTTGAACTCTCCTTGTCCTTGGAAAATTTAATATTTTACATTTAACTGGAACTTGGTCTCCCTATAATTATTCCATGTTGTGTATTCTAGGGAGGTAGAGAACAAGCCATAACCTTTGGATATAGTACCACCCTCCCAATATTAATTAGGCTCCATCCTCCCAATCTATTGTCATGTAACTTGTTTTATATAGTTCTTAAAACAGAAACTGGGAAAGTGCAAAGCACCTTTATTCATACATGTGATTCTGATCTCCACAGATATTCCTCCTATGGGAAATGCTTCTCAAAGGCAGCCTCATAAAATAAATACGCTTGATGTTTTATTTGACAGCATGTCCATATATCTGGAGCAAGACAAAGGCAAGCTAGGATGACAAACCACATCCTTGAGAACCACAGGAATCAGAGGTGGTATTCAGCAGGTTCTAACCAGTTTGGGGAACCGGTAGTGGAACTTTTGAGTAGTTCGGAGACCCGGCAAATACCACCTCTGACTGGCCCCGTCCCTATCTATTCTCCGCCTCCCGAATCCCAGCTGATTATCTGGGTTTTCTTTTGTTGCCCTGCATAGGAGAATGGAGCTGGAAAGCAGGTTAATGGGGTGGGGTGGATAGGGAATGGGATTTTGCAGTAGCCTTACCCCTGGAGTGAGGTGGGAATGGAGATTTTGCATTTTCCTTCCCCTGCCACGCTCACCAAGCCATGCCCACAGAACTGGTAGTAAAAATTTTTGAATCCCACCTCTGACAGGAATGATAGTGAGCAACTTCATCACTTTGCCATCCAATCAATCAGTCTTTTGTGTGACTTAATCCACTAGGACAGTCATTTTCTAAATGCAGAAGATAAAGGCATGGAGATCAGTAAAGGGACGCTGCATTTCAGTGAAGTTTCAATCAAAGCACTTGCTCAAAGAACTTTAATGAACTAAAGAGCTTTCTCACTTCTGAAAGTCATCGCAGAGAGACTGTGATATTTATCCTTGCACAAACATGGGTATATGCTCAATAGCCCCATTTTTTGAGTCAAGGGCAACAAGCAAAGAAGACTTTTTCAGTGCTTCAGAGCAAAATGGATTCTTGTACCAAAGCAATATGGCACATCTGTACAAACTGCAGGTAAAATTCCCCAGGATGAGCACAATATGCACTTTACAAAAAATTGGCTTATCCTACTTGGGAAGATATTCCAACAGATCATATTCAGAGAATTACCAAATTATGATGAACACTGGGGAGGTCTGCTGGTTGTTCCAAAGAAGATGGTAACCACAATTATCATCTCTTTATTATCCCATAATCCCTTGTAGGGTGGAGACTGAGCAACTGAAAGGAGTTAGAAGAGTATTTACTGGCCAGATGCCCTTACTGTCACCAATGTGGGATTTTATTCAGCAGATAAATTCTCATTGTGCCCAGAGAGAAATATCTGCCTCTACCTATGATCGACCTCACAGTCTCCTCATTGTGAGGCGTGAGCTCCATCTCTAGGCCACTGCATCACTCTTGGCAGCCACAATACTGTAACTGGAATTCCTCTTCCAATTAGAAATGTGACTATACCATTGTGGCCATCATTTTGACTTTTTTTGACCATACCTGGTAGATGCCTCTAACTGACACAAAATCATTCCATGAAAACTGTTGTGAGAGGTTTGAATATCTCCAAACAGTTTTAAATGAGATCCATACAAACCACTGGAAGTGAGTCAGACAGATGGGAGAAAGAAGTTAATTACCTCAATATTGTCTGTGGAGATTCTCAGTCATCCAGGTCATGGTTGTCCCAAAGGTGCTTTTTCAAGAGGCAATTCTTGTTTTTCTTTGATGCAGTTTCATTTCTTCAGAGCTGAAGAGGCTTCTTGGATGAGAAATGAAATGTCTTCAAAGAAAAACAGGAAAGTGCAATTGCCTCTTGAAAAAGCACCTTTGAGACTCCCATAATAATTGTGAGAACTTTGGCAATAATTATACTTGTGTTGTTCATTCAAGGCATTCAGAATTAGCAGCTTTCTCACTATTTTTTAGAATAAAGTCTGTCCGGTACACCACCTAATTATTTTTAAAAATTACACAATGGTTTTCTGTGGAAGATGAATCCAAATATTATGCTTGCCATAGCAGTTTTGCCATAGCACGAAGAGTAGAATAGACATAGACCATTATTGTGTGTCATTCCTTGCTCAAAAATTCACAGAAAATGTATTTAGGGAAAGTGGGATCATAAAACTTAATTTAAAAGCTACATTTTTACCTATTAAATATTATTAAATATTTAAATATTCCAGCCTGATGCTAGTGCCTAACTAATGGTGTGTTGATAAATGTTAACAAACTGTTTCTGCCAGCTCCTTTGCCATTACTGTGTTGTATCACTGACTGCAGAAAAGCTGATTAGCACACGAGGCACTAGTGGTGCAGTTCAACCAGTTTGCAAAAATTCAGAAAAAATTAACAATCAACTTTTGTGAGCTGATATGAGCCAGCTCCAACATACTGCTGCACCTGGCCAATCTTGATGGTTTCAAAACACCTATGTAGGGCTGGGCAATGTTATGTTTTGATGGGAGAATACTATAGACTAGACCATGGGTGTCAAACTCATGATGTTTTTCCCCTTCGTGGACCTGGGGTGAGCATGGCCTTCACATGATGCATCCAGCCTGCGGGCTGCCAGTTTGATAGTCCTGCACTAAACTGTGCTGTAAACAGGACTGGGAAACTAAATATCCTGGAGAAGATAGTGGCAGACTGAGCATATTATTGATAAGAAAACTTTATGGACCTATACAGCTCATCACAACAAATTGAATTCAACACAAGATACAGTAGTCTTTAACTTTTCTAACTGTCCTCTTTCTTTCACTAGCATATGCTAGTGAAAATTGGCACCAAATTCCATGTGCTAAAGTAATTTGGATGCAACAGTCAGGCTAAGGAATTTGCCAATCAAACTGCAGTTCTATTTTATTATTATTTCTAAACTGCAATGGATTGAATAAAATAAAAGGCTAGCAGAACAATCAAAGATGGTACCTCCCTCGTAATATATCGTGACATATTCTAATCTAATTCAAGGAACAAGAGAGTAGCCCTTTGGGGAAAGATACAGCTTCCTAACATGGTAAAAGGCATAAATCTTGTTGTCTGGCTTCTATGTTCAGCATGCCATGCCAAAACGGGCATTGGTATTCTGCTCAAATTCACAGAAGTTACAAGGAGTGGTACTTGTGTCACACCACAGCGTATTCCAAACTCAAAAAGATACAGAAGAAAGGATTATTTGTTTCAAATAGCTATCCACTTAGGTACAGGAAAACATTTAGAATTTGGTTCTTTGATACTTTATCTCCATAAATTATTCATCTCTTGAGCAGTTTCTCTACCATCACATCAATAAAGATTTTTTTCACTTTAAAAATTTGAGAAATCATTTTTCTTCAGGTCCTAGTGGGCACCAATCATGGATTTTAAATTTCAGGTTCACAGCTCTAGCCACATAGCATGAATATTCATGCACATTTCTATCCCATTCTCCTCTGACAGTCCTGTAAGGTAGGTTTCCATTCTCAGTTTCCAGTATGCTGTCCCTTGTATCATGCTGATGGTGGAAGAGAGACAGAATGTGAGAGAACAGAAGAATGATATTGCAAAACTTTGTTTTTCTCTGTTTCCATGCACTGATTTTTCTGCCATCTTAGGCAGTTAGAATCATTCATGTTGACTCCAAGTACATCAAGAGATATATTAATAACTTTGTTGACAAACTCCTGTGTCAAGCCATGGCTAATTCTCTTGGGGTTTTATCTGTTTATCTGGAAAGGAAGGGAAAAGAAAGGATAGGAAGGGGAGGGAAGAAAAGGGAAAGAAAGGGAAGGAAGAGAGAGATATATATAAAGAAAGAAAGTAAAAGAAAGAAAGAAGAAAGAAAGAAAGATCTCTCTCTTGGCAATCTCATTCTAAAAAGTTTTAGTTTTCATCACAAAAGGTGGAATATTGAAATTTAGTTTTCATTCATTCATTCATTCATTCATTCATTCATTCAATAAATTTAATGAAGGGAGAGGAATAATATTCCAAAAGGAGGGAGCCACCACAGAGCAGGCCCTTTTCCTTGATTCCACAAGATATACCATGTGAAAATGTTAAAAGACAGGCATCTCAGATCATGCCATCATAGATTTTCTATGTGCTCCAACATGAGAAGGCAGAACAAAATGGGAATTGAGTACAAATGGCTATTTCAAAACTAAACCAGTTGCCAGGGGATGGTGATGCTTTCTGGGAGAACAGATGACAGTGTAGTTCAGGTCACAGAGTAGGATCTTTCCATGAAAATGCCAGTTTAGCATTTTGAAAGGGAAAAAAAACCATTACATTAAAAAATGCAAACTGCTGATCTCAGTTTAGCTAGGATCTGGTTTTCCATATCCATTCAAGCATTTCTGAACAATTATCAAGTCATTTTCTCTGAGCACTTCAAATGAATCCTTTAGTAAGAGCACCCTTAAGATCTTGCTTTGTCAGTGGTTCTGTGGATTAATGCCTAATAACAAGATATAATGGTGCAGCATCTGAGAGTACTAAAAATCTCGATTGTACCCATTGGTGAATTAATTCCAGATTCATTCTCCTAATTATGCTACAACAGAAAGCAAGAACAACAGATATAAATATGAACACTGAACAAAGCTGGGAATTTTAGTTATACCCACCATCATTGGCTTTATTTGGTTAATGAAACAAACAAAATGTTAAAAAGTTATGATATTTACGTATAAAGCACATCTAAATTATATTAAAGTAACCAAAATATCTTTACAATCCCCAAGGCATGTCACAACTTTTGAGCACCCCTAATGTTGGGACATTGAAAGTTGAAAAATTTGACACTCCCTTTTAATTGGTTATATGACAGTAGTGATAATAATACAGTTCAGAAACAAGCACTACAAAAAATCATGGGGAAATCAAAGGGTCAACACTTATAAAAGGCAGCAACCATAGACTTTTTAATAGGATTGTGTAATTGAAAATAAAGTTTTGGCCAGTAAATATTCATTGATCAATTCTGAATGATCATAAACACTGAAAATGATATTTATATGTTTTTGTATTGTTTCCTATCAACTTATAATTGCTATAATTGCTAAAATAGTGAAGTACAAAAGGTCTAAACTGAATAATATTCAGTGAAGAGAAAAAAATAAATATACTATGGTGATTAAATGAACTAAACAGAACTAAAAATGCATACAATAAATATAAATAGCTCTATGAAATTAATTCAATCAATAAAATATTCATTAAATGGACAGCTAGAAATATATCCTGTCATCTTCTCATTTTTAAAGTATAAAGATTTCAAAAATGGATAAACTCACAAGGTTTTTGCATACAAACTGATTGCCATCTATACTATATCAGATGTAACAACAATAATAATAATTAGAAGATTATATAGACTGACTGCAAATAACAGCCTGACAATGTTGCAACAATATGCATTGGAAGAACCACAAGAAATACTATTTGCCTGCAGGCAAGGACTGGTGGGACCATAAAAAAAGAAAGTCATGGAAAATGAAGAAGCTAAATTGCTTTGGGCCTTTAGAATTGAAACAGAGGCAGTATAAATAAAAAAGACCAAAAAAATTCTGCCTAGTGGATATAGCAATACCTGGAGATAGTAGAAGAGAAAGAACTGGAGAACATCACAAAATACAAAGACCTGCAAATATAAATAGAATGACTGTGGCAAAAGAAAGCACAGGTAATGCCAGTAATAATAGGTCCTTTGGGTGAAATCCCAAAATAACTGGAATGACACATGAACACTGCCAGCACTGAAATTAATCATTGGTCAATTGCAAAAGGCAGCTTTGATTGGAACAGCTTATATCCTGTGATGCTACCTTTAACACCATCGAACATCAACTTCTGCCTTTCCCAGGTCCTTAAGAATGACTCTATAGGTAGATAGAAATGCCAAATCCACTTTGAACATCTGGCTGACTATGTCATGAACCATACATTTGGTAGATGTGGAGAGGTGTCTACAAGGTGTGGTTAAAAAAATAAATCGAGACAGCCATGAAAATGTGATTGAAAGTCCACCTATTTTAGTGTGTATTAATATTACATAATGTAGCTGCTATCTTGATAGCTATTTTTTTAACTATGTCCTGTAAATACATCAATAGATTTGATGACATTCAGGAATAGCAGAAATTTAAAAAGAAATGGGAGAAATACAAACAGTTTAAATCAGTAGATAATAGGAAAAAGTCTTGCCAAACCATGTCTATACGAATAGTCCTTGACTTATGACCATTCATCCAGGAACCATTTGAAGTTACAATGGTGCTAAAAATGGACTTATGACCTGTGTCTGAAGTTATAGCCATTGCAATGATATTGCAGTTGCATGATCAAAATGCAGGTAGTTGTCAGCCCATATACACATATGTTTCAAATCTCTCCCATCCACCTATCTGTCCCAATCTATGCACTTTTGGTTACCATAATCTCTCCCTTGTGAGGAAGCAAGCTGCCAGAACCATATGGCTGCTTGTCATGCTCCAGGGAACCTCAGTTGCTCAGTCTGGTCTAGCAAGCTCCAGGAGAGCAAACCTTCATTCAACTAGCTGCCTTTTCTTCCATTTTTTTCACTGACTTTTTACTGTTTGGACCCAGCTGCCACAGCTGAAGCAGAAGCTCCACACTGCCTTTGCTGCCTCCTTTCTGGGCCCAGCTTTTCACCATATTACAAAAAAGATGTTGAGACTTTGGAAAAAGTGCAAAGAAGAGCAATGAAGATGATGAAGGCCCTGGAGACAAAACCATATGAAGAACAAGTTGTAGGAATTGGGTATGGCCAGTCTAGAGAAGAGAAGGACTGGGGTAACATGATAGCAGTATTCCAGTATTTGAGGGGCTGCCACAAAGAACAGAGGGTCAACTTATTTTTCAAAGCACCAAGAAACAATGGATGGAAACTAATCAAGGAGAGAAGCAACCTGGAATTAAGGAGAAACTGCCTAACAGTGAGGACAATTAACCAGCAGAACACCTTGTCTTCAGACATTGTAGGTGATTCATCCCTGGAGGTTTTTAAGAAGAGACTGGACAGTCCCCTATCTGAAATGTAGTAGTTGGACTAGATTACAGGGGTGCAAACTGGCAGCCTGCAGGCTGGATGTATTGTATGCAGACCAAGCCCACCCCAGCTCACAAAGAGGAAAAACATTGTGAAACATCACATGATGCTAATGTGATATGGTAAGTTTGACAACCATGGGCTAGAAGAACTCCAAGGTCCTTTCCAGCTCTATTCTTTTTGACTGGACCTCCAATCCACACATGGAGCCCCAAAAGTCAAAGATGTGATTCTTTTCTGTATGCACAATTCTGGGCAATGTGTTATTCCTTGAATAAAAACATAATGATAATCAGATAATATCACATGTATTCACCACATATGAAGACCACTTATAGAAGAGAATATCTGGGTTGAATTGTGGACTCCTTCATGCTCTCTAAGCTTGGTTGTTTACATGCAGACATTTCATTACACAACTAGGGAACATCAGTGCCAGTTTATGTTGAGTATAAACATAATAGTTGGCTAATGAAACATCTGCAAAGGAACAAGCAAGCTCAAAGAGCACAAGGACTCCAAAGACCACTAATTTTGCAAAAACTAAGTTTCTTGAAACAGCAGGAATGTTACTGCAATAAATCCATGAGCCTCAAGTCCTCGGCCAGAATATGAATTATAGAAGTTGATTAGCTTATAGAACTAATTTAAATGATGATGGTGGACAAGATAATGAGAGGAGGTGACAGTTTTTATCTTGGAAAGGTTTACTTTTAATGTTCCCATGATATTGCTCATTTTATTTCTTGTTCACAAGTTAACACTTATCTATCATTTAAAACAAAGCAGCATTTTTCTTGGGAAAAAAAAAAAAAAGAACACCTGCCTACAGAGTTATAGCTATTTCTATAATTTACTTGCCTTTCACACACAGAAAAGCTGAGTCAGTGTTAGTACTAACAAGTTTTGTTTTTCTTCTTTTTACATCAAGTGAAACCGGCAACCTTTATTATATCAAATTCACCTAGTCATCTGTCACATGCCTGAGGGGAAAAATTAATTTCTTTTTCAGGCTAAAGGATGCTGGTATAAAATGACTGGGGTTGTTTAGTCGCCTCCAAGTGTATATTTGGTTGTCTACAAATTGGATACAAATGTACACGAGCAGGTCAAGGCAAAGAAGTGGATTTTGTAGCCAAAGAAATTTTGTATGTTTTGTGGACTAACAAAATATGCAACCAACCTGTTTCCTATCTCATTCTGCTTGCAATATATTCTCCTGTAAAATAGAATACATTAAAATCATGGTCCCTTCCCTTCTTGTGATGGTTTACTTGTGAATGGAAGTGAAGAAGAAGGTGATTTAGACTCCATGGTGATAAAATTCCTTCCTTCCTTCCTTCCTTCTCTCCCTCCCTCTCAAGAATCATCAAAATTTTGTCTGGAGATGGGAGGGATATAAACATTTTTGCATATTTATTTTAAAAATGTATGTTTTTTATAAGTCTTGAATTGTGGTGTTTTTTTAAAGAAAATATTGTGTGGGAGTTGTTTTTCCAGGCAAAATCAAATGAAATTTGAAGGCAAAATAAAAGCTTAGGGGCTAAAATGGATCAGGTGGCATTGAAAGTGGTACAGGTATTTCCAAGTTATACTTCAAAAACAGAATGGTCAAAACCTGCCTTTTAAGCTTTCCATTTTGGAGCAGCATCAAATGAAATTAGCAGCGAGAACAATCTCTTCTATATAGAAAAGGTATTCATAACCAATGAAACTACCAATTTTTCAATGCAAGAGTCTTTTCCATCAAATAAAGTAATTGCAATGGCTGAAATCAGCTAGCTCATGTAGCCAAAAAAGCATGCTTGGGGAAAAATAAGATTGCATGGACTGAATGATTAGGGTTTTGTTGCCCTACTTCAACTAGAGCCCACTTAACAAAGATAACAGCAGCTGCTGTGCTATCGTTTCCAGAAAACTGGAGTTCTGATAAGGCAAACTGGAATGAAAGTTTTGTGGTGATTGAAACCAAGAAAAATATAACTCCAGATCATCTGGAATTATTCCAAGCAGTCCAAACTTTTCAATTGTTCCCTACCGTCCATCTTGACCTTCTATTGCATGTTTGGTTACCACTCAAGAAGGATAAAGAAAGTTAACTATGTGAAATGAGCTCATATTCTCCTGATGTCTTTTGGGCAAGACATGAAGGCATTCAGACTACACCCACATAGAAGGATGATTCATGTTTATGGTGTCTCTGTCATGGTGAAAAAAATGGTCTGGCCAGGAAGGAAGAGGGCAAAGATGACAAAGTGGCTAAGATCTGAGGGCTCCACTGTTGCTGTACTATTATTATTATTATTATTATTATTATTATTATTATTATTATTATTATTATTAAATATGGACAGCTAATGTTTCCATGAATTATTAGTGGAATGTTAATGGAAACAGGAAGAGTATGATTTGGATGGATAGAAGATGCTTGTCTGTGTTTCTGGGGATTGCCCAGAATTCCATATAAGATGGGTGGCTATATAAATGTTTTAACTAACTAAGTAACCAACCAACCAACCAACCAACCAACTTATACAAGGTAAATAAGTAAGTGGACCATTGAAGTCTAGGAATGGTGAAACAGAAGCATCTAAAACAAATACACACATACAGAGAGAGAGAAGGGGGGGAGGGAGAGCGCGAGAGAGAGCGAGAGAGAGCATGTGTTTATGTAAGTATAAAAGATAGGAAGGGAAACCCTGAAAATTTTATATTGTATATGTGTGTGTGTACACACAAACACATTACAATGTCTGTTTGTGAGGAGGTGTAGCTTTGGGGAGTATGCATGCACGAATGTGACATTATTTTTATTGATATTTGGGGGTTCGATGG
Organism: Laticauda laticaudata; assembly: GCA_004320025.1. Lineage (NCBI taxonomy): Eukaryota > Metazoa > Chordata > Lepidosauria > Squamata > Elapidae > Laticauda > Laticauda laticaudata. The sequence goes on along the minus strand of BHFT01065517.1, from coordinate 12,332 downwards.
GTTTTGTTCAGTTGTTTGATTTTGAGGAGCTATTGGGAGAGGTTTCTGTAAAACAAATTAAAAACAAGAATACAAAATAACAGTGTGGAACAATATATCTCAACGTTCCATGAAAAGCTTGCATATAACATTCACTTTATCAGTAGAAATGCTCTTACTATTAGCATAACTTACGCAGTCTTTCCAGATCTGACAAAAAATTGATTCATCCCTTTGAGAAGTCTGTATTAAATTTTATCAGTCATCTTTTTTTGCATAAGAGCAACGGATCATACATTTGCACGCTGGCTGGGCAGAGCAGGGGAGAGGTATAGCAAGGGAGAGGGAATTCAGAGGAAGACTCAGACCCACCCCCTCTTCATCCTAGGGCATGCAGGGAGGAACAAAGAAAAGAGCAATGTGGGTTGCATGGCTTACGGGGGAGAAAAGGGCCTGATTTCCTTCATTAGCTGCAGCTGGGAACACAGTGTATAAAAAAGGCGAACTGTGTGCAGTAAGCTGTTGGGAGCAAACATGACTTTATTTTGCATTGTTGTGGCTTATCTGTGTTCCTGGTGTCTTCCCAACTGTGTGAGTTTTGCCGTGCTTTCAAGTCTGAAATTCCTTCTTCTGCCCTGTCAATTTAAGAGCTTCAGTTTGGTTTCTTTGGATTTTAAGTTACAGTTTGTGTGTACCTTGTTTTGGACTGAATTTTCTACTGTTAAAGGCTGTTCCTGGGAGAGTTTTTCTCCAGCTGAAAGTAACCTGGAGATTGGGGACAAAGTTGGAGATAATAAAGGGACTCTTCTTGCTTATCTGACTGTGTTACCTTTGTGCCACACCCTAAGTCATCACACTTAGGTTATTTTAAAGCAGAGGTGTCAAACTCAAGGCCCATGGCTTGTATCTGGCCTGTGGGGTGCTTAGATCTGGCCCATGGGGACAGCCTGGAAATAGGAAAGGACCGGCCCATGGTGCCTCTGCTAGTAGAAAGGGGGGTTGTGGGCAGCCCCCCTGCACCCTGTTTTCAGCCTAAATGGCCTCCTGCAGCATCCTGCCAGCCCAAACAGGGCTCCTTTTTGGTCAGCAGGGTGCTGATGGAGGCCATCCAGGCTGAAAAAAGGGACGGGGAGTTTCCATACCCCACACCCTGTTTCAGCCTACAGAGCACTGCAGGAGGCCGTCCAGGCTGAAGATGGGGTATGGGGCCCACCCACAGCCCACCCGTGCCTGGTTTTGGCCGGCAGGGTGCTGTCCAGGCCAATACCCTAACCCTAATCCCCCATGCCCCATTTTTGCCAGCAGGGTGCTACAAGAGGCATTGTCCTGTCTGCTATCCATCCCATCTCCCCACCTCCACCCCCAGTGGCCCACAGAGGACAACTGCAGTGCTGATCCAGCCCTCCAAGAAATCCAGTTTGACACCCCTGTTTTAAAGGCACATTTGCTATTCCCAAATAAATGGAAACCTATTGGCTGTTTCTGCTAAAGAATAGCATGAAACGGAGACAAAACATTAATGTTCATTAATGTGAATGAAATAGAAAGTGTGTTATTTTAGCTGCCTTTTGAAAGCCTGTGGCAAAACTTCGGCACTTTTATAGTATCAAGGTCCTGACAGCAAATAAATGTGTCAGCTTTTCAGTGTCATTGCAGAAAAGCTATAATTATTATAATGTTGATGGCTACAGTGTGCATTAGATGCTTTTAGATAGCCTTATTTTGCTAAACACTTTAGAAAAGTACCTTTGTAGCCTTTTTTTAAAAAAAATATTTTTCCTGTTAAGTGGCCAATTTAATTCATGGCAATAGATCATTATACTATGTCTAAATTCCTTGAAACTATTTTATTTAGTGTGAAATATTTTTTCCCAGTATTTTTAACTTTGCATCAATATGCTCTCTTATAAGATTCTCAATTTAGAATTGAGAAATTCTAATATAGCTTCACAAAGCTATACCTCTCTCTCTCTCTCTCTCTCTCTCTCTCTCTCTCTCTCTCTCTCTCCCTCTTCNCTCTCTCTCTCTCTCTCTCTCTCTCTCTCTCTCTCTCTCTCTCTCTCTCTCTCTCTCTCTCTCTGTGTGTGTGTGTGTGTGTGTGTGTGTTTGTATTCCAGAGGTGGTATTCATCAGTTTCTGACCAGTTCTGGAGAACCGGTAGAGGGAATTTTTAGTTGTTCAGAGAACTGTCAAATACCACCTCTGGAGATTTTACAGTATTCTTCCCCTGTCACGCCCACCAAGGCATGCCCACAGAATCAGTAGTAAACATTTTTTAATCCCACCACTGTATACAGTACATATATATAGGCATATATGCACACATACATACATATATGCATATGCACACATACTTGCACTGGAAAAAAGAACTGAAGCAGATGGAAGGATGGAGGGATGGAGAGAGAGGTCCATTTATAGTTTATTTAAGTTCTGAAGAGTTAATATGAAATTCCATTCTCTCCAAAATTAAAACTGAACTTATGCATTAGGTCAAAAGATTAGAAGAGGGATTTATAAGACATATAGGCACTCATTATTATATATTTATTATTATTATTTTTAATTTTAGAAATTGCCCAGTCTTTGTAAGGTAATATGTAGCATGCATTTACAAAGAGGAATCATGTTGGCTGTGATAACTGTTAGAACTAATTGCATAGGGCACATCACCCAGACTGAATTGTGGAGGAAGGGAAGACAGAATAGGGTGGGTTGTAGAAAGCATGGGTAGTTGAACAGGTCTTAGAGAAGTCCTAGCCCTAAGAAACCTACCAGCTTTCAGAGTAACATATTTATGGCTGATAAAGATCAGCAGACTACTCATACTTTATGGAATCCAAATTATCAAGAGCCATCTTCTGATGAGACCCAAGAGCATATTCAAAACAACTTAATCTAAGCTGTCACCCTAAGAAACAACATAGCAGCTTTTACAAGTTATATAATACAATTTAATTTGATTCTTTGTCTGATATTTGTTCAAGTAGTTGTTGTGTTGTTCTGTCTATACCATCCCCATGTTTCACTTAGTCACATATTGTATATGAAAATAAATCATTAAATCCTTTAAAAGTTATCCTATATTCATTGATATTGGGACGGGTTATAGAACTATAGAATTAATTAATTAATTAATGAGAGATATTAGACTTCAACTTTGAAGAACAACAAAAATATCTAGTTAGGGTACAATGTATAGCAATGTACAAATGTACCCATTTGTAATATGTGCACATGTCGTCTGTTCAATATATTTGTTCCAACACTTTCACATACAAAGATACATTTCTATGTATGTACTTGTCCATTCTCACTATTTATCCTCAACAAATCCTGACAAGAGATGATGAAGGTGGTTTATTTGCTTGTGAAGAACATATGCCTTGCTGCATTTACGGGAAACGACAAACCAACTTTCTCCCCAAGAGGAAATGTTTGGTAAGTGGCTAGGGTTTATAACTTTCATCACTGCTGCTTTCCATTGTATAGAGGGAGACAACATATGTATTAATGGCAAAGTTATAATAATTGTTAATTAACCTCAGAGCTGAAATTGCATCCTTATCAAGAGATGAAAACCTTTATAGACATACTTCATAAAAACCATCCCTGTTCTCTGAAAGTCAAAATGCTTAAAATAACCTTTTTTCTTGGAGATGTCAGATCTCTGTTCTCTTGGCGATGCTATCACTCAACCACTAACCTTTTTTGAACCTCTTTAATTCCCCAGGTGCCTTTAAAAAAACATAAAACAAAAAACAGGCATCATGCATTATGTTGTGTGAGTTTTGTAAACTGTTAATTTCAAATATCTCTCCTGAGTTTTTAAAACATCTTCAGAACAGAGGAGAAATCCTTTGAAGACTATGCTGCCATTTAAAAAGAACCATTGTGTTTAAACAACTGGGTTTTGGAATGAATTTCTAAATAGTCATTCCTATCATCATCATCATTTAAAAATCCCATAATCACTTGTGGGGTGGAGTCTGGGCAACCGAATGGAGTAAGCAGAGTGTTTACTGGCTGGATGTCCTTCCTGACACCAATGCAGAGTTTTGTTCAGCAGATAAATTCTCATTGTGCCCAGAGAGAGAAATATCTGCCTCGACCTAGGATTGAACTCACAGCCTCCTGATTGTGAGGCAAGAGCTCCACCTCTAGGCCACCGTACCACTCCCTAAATGGTCATTCCTGTATAAAGAAAATATTCTTGATTTCTCCAGGTTTGACCTGGTATCCCATTTACAGGGGAAAGCTTGAGGGTGAAAGACTTTCTCAAAAATTGGACAATAAATCTACCACAGATTTCTGCCAAAGGAAATAGGTGCAATTCACCAAAATGGACTTTTCCTAAAAAAAAAGGGTTATTAACAAAAGATGAATCTTTCGAGGGGGGGGAAGAAATGGAAGTCATTGTGTGCATTAAAAGCATGTATTAGGGTTGTTCATATTAAATAGGAACATTCATTGTGATAGATATATAAAAAGGCAGACCTTAAAGAAAACAAGATTTTAAAAGCATGCATCAAGAAAGTTCACACAAATGTACTGAGAGACTGAGAGAGAAAGAGAAGGGAAATGCACATTAAATAAAGTGTATTGGTGAAACTCATCTGAAGTTTCATGATGAGAGAAAATTGTATACTACTACTACTACTACTACTACTCCTCATCATAATCACCATCATCACCATCATCGTCATCATCATCATCAGTCAACCTCAAAAAGCAGCTTTGCTTGAAACAGCTTACATTATGCGACAATAGTGGTATTCAGGAGGTTTTGACCAGTTTTGAAGAACCAGTAGCGGAAATTGTGAGTAGTTCAGAGAACCAGCAAATCCCACCTCTGACTGACCCCATCCCCTTCTATTCTCTGCCTCCCGAGTCCCAGCTGATTGACTGGGTCTCCTTTTGCTGCCCTGCACAGGAGAACGGAGCTGGAAAGCAGGTTAGCGGGCTGGGGAGGGAATGGAGATCTTGCAGTAACCTTCCCCTGCCACGCCCACCAAGCCATGCCCACCGAACCGGTAGTAAAAAAATTTGAATCCCACCACTGCAATCAAACCATCAAACACATCTGTCTGTTCCAAAACAGACAAACATTACAGTTGTGAAATGCCGACAAGGCCCTAATCGTGATAATGTGATTTTTTTTTTAAATCTTGAGAAGAATGATGGTTCCTATGGAAAAATAAATCAATGTAAGGATCTCTAAGGAAGGTGTCAGACTGGTGTGAATGGAAAAATTATCTCAATGAAGAGTTCTGTGTCATGATGTAACAGTCATTCATTCATTCATTTATTCATCTGATTCTGATCTTACTATCCAAGCAACCCTGGCTCTTTTTATCAATCAAGCTAGGCCCCACAAGTTGACTTGATATAACTTTTTTTTCATTTCCTTTTAGGCTTTCCATTTCTTACTCTTACTTCTATCATTGAAAAATCTCTTCAGAGTTTCTATTATCAGCACTACAGAAGATTCAGTGAAGCCTCTCTCTCTCTCTCCTCTCTCCTTAGCATTTTCCAGCAATAGTTTCTTACATCTTTGGTGAGGACTGAAAGATGTTGGAAAAGGCCAGTGAAGCAAAAGACTGGAGGCCAGGTTGCTTTGTGAGACAATTTCAATGGATGGTTTTCTTAAATCTTCACTAAAGCAAGGGACCGCTTTGAAGATTTGCTTAGCCCTAGGAGACACACTTTAACATTCTGGACACAGAGCAAATGAAAATCAGCTGTATGGCATTTTCTCCTTTTTATAGTATTAAAAATGGTCAACTTTTCCCCCCCAACCATCTAATCTTTTGGCTACAATAAATTATACCCTGTTATTGATTTTCCTTTACTTCTAAGTTTCCCTTTAAGTTTTGAGAATGAAATGCTTGGTTCCTCTTGGCTATTCTGCTGGTTTATGGTTCACAGCCAGATATGGAGTTCTGTATTTTTGATGATAACACAGCAGCCTTTGTCCTCTAGCCAACTGAAGAAAATGAAGCCCAGAAGTTCACTTTTTTTTTCCTAAGGAAAGATGAATGTGACTAGATCACTTTAACTCTTGGATAAAAATCCATTCCAATAGTTAAGAGAAATAGTAAAAGAAAAGAAAATAACTTTTCCACAATTAAATATTTATAAATGGAGATGAAACCCTGCTGGGCTAAAAGCAGAGAATGAGACTTTCAGTGCCTTGTAGAAGATGCACAGAGATGGCCATAATACAAGTGTTATCTCACACATAAAACATCATCAGGGTTTTTTTTTCGCAGCCTTCACAGCTTGCTGGTGCATGGTAGTTAAAGGATCTTGGAGTCTTAGTGGACAACCAGGTAAGTATGAGCCAGAAGTGTGCAGCAGGAACCAAAAAAGCTAATGCAATCCTAAATTGCATTAACAGAGGGATACAAACAAGATCAAGTGAGGTACTAATACCACCCTATAAAGCCTTAGTAAGATCACACCTAGAGTACTGCATCCAGTTTTGGTCACCACACTATAAAAAGATGTTGAGACTCTAGAAAAAGTACAGAGAAAAGCAACCAGGATGATTAGGGGACTGGAGGCTAAAATATATGATGAACGGTTGCAGGAACTGACTAGTCTAGTGAAGAGAAGGACCAGGGGAGACATGATAGCAGTCTTCCAATATTTGAGGGGCTGCCACAGAGAGGAAGGGATCAAGCTATTTTCTAAAGCACCCAAAGGCCAGAGAAGGAATAATGGATGGAAACTGAATAAGGAGAGATTCAGCCTGGAAATAAGGAGAAACTTTATGACAGTGGGAACAATCAACCAATGGAACCAATGCAAGTTGCTTTCAGAAGTTCTGGGAGCTTCATCGCTGGAGACTTTCAAGAAGAGATTGGACCCCCATTTGTCAGAAATGGTGTAAGGTCTCCTGCTTGGGCAGGGGGTTGGACTAGATGACCTACAAGGTCCCTTCCAACTCTGGTTATCTGTTATCTGTTATGATACCCTTCCTCAAAAAGATAGGAAATAATACTATCCATTTTTAACCAAATAACACAGTTGGATGGGACCTTAGAAGTCTTCTAATCCAACCCTTTGCTCAAGCAAATGACCTTATAGCATTTAGACAAATGGCTCTCCAATCTGTTCTTTAAAATCTCCAGTGATGGAGAACCCACATCTTTTATCAGTTCCAACAACTGTAAAAGACCAGTATGGTTTCCAAATCAGAAAAAAAATTGTGGCCTGATATTGGTTCCAGGCCTCAATTTATCTCCAGGTAGTCCTCAACGTATGACTACAGTTGAGTCCAAAACAAAAGCAAGACCTTTGTTAAGTGAGTTTGCCCCATTTTATGACCTTTCTTGCTATGGGTGCTAAGTGAATCTTGCTTCCCCATTGACTTTGCTCATCAGAAGGTCACAAAAAGGGGTCACATAATCCTGGGACACTGTAACCGTCATAAATATGAACCAGATGCTGAGCACCTGAATTTTGATCACATGGCCATGGGGATTCTACAAGTCGTAAGCATGAAAAATAGTCATAAGTCACTTTTTCTAGGGCCATTTTAACTTTGAACAGTCACTAACAATTGACTATGAATTGAGAACTACCACTATATCTGTATTAGATGGCCTGAAAGTGTAGTCCTATATGTGCTTATTTAATGAATGTGGTTATAGCAGTGAAATTGAATGCATTTATATTGCATGTTAAAATTGCCTTTCCTATAATGATGCCCTCCAAATACATTGGTATGCAGTTCCATATGATTCTGGGAATATTAGAACTGTGAGTCTGAAAGGAAGCAGGCTGTGTTAAAAAGTAAAGGCCTTCCCATCAAAGTTAGTTCCAGGTGACATCATGGTTGCAGCGATATAGTTTGCATAGTAAAAATACATAAGCGGTTTTCCATCTCTTTATTTTAATTATTTTATTCCACCTTCTTGTCTGTCCTAAAGCCCTGGGATCTACTAGTGCTTCCCTCATCTAACTATCATACTAACAAGGTTCAGCCTGCTTACCAATTTTAGATCAACCCAGTTGACCATAATGCAATGCAAATCTTGTAGCAGTATAAGCTATTTTGTGTTTTATTTCCTTTCTGAGGATGCATTTTGTGTTTCGGATGGTTTTTGAAATTCAGTGGTCTCCTTCATTTCTTTTGGGGGAAGGAGAGTAGAAATATTTCAACCTTCAACCCCTTATCCTCCACATGTACAGATTTACTTTTAGGTTTAATTATAATGTAAATCATTTATATTCAACTTTTCTTCAGATGGTCTCAAGGCATTATATAAAATATTAAAATATAATTTTTAAGAAAGATCAGTAAAAAGCAGAACTTCAGAGAGAAAAAATCCTGAAAATGAACTGATGCCACTGTGCAATATACAAATTATATTAAGCTATGATTTTCCAGCAACTGATCTGACCAGGGGGCCAAAAATAAAATAAACTTCTTGCAGCACTAGAAGCAGATATGTACACAGCATAGCAACTTCCTTGTGATAAAAAGAAAAAGAATGCTTTTTTTCCTTCTTTCTGATAGAAAGCAATGCTTTTTCATTGAGAGTTTGCAGCTTCTGTATTGAAGACTTATCTGAAATGAAGTCCACATGGCTATGTTGCCATGTTGATTAAAAAAAAAAAGCCCACAGCAATTTCCATGTTGATAAACTCACCTGTTGAATGGAGTAAATGATTGTGAGGCATACACTTCTAAAGATACTGGCCACACAATCCAAAAATGATGGCATAGGCAGCTGATGGAGGGGAAAGGAAATTCCCAGGCAGGAGTAAAGATTGAAAGAGGAGATAAGTATAGTGCAGAAGGAAGGAAATGCCAATAAAATAAAATTAGAGTGACCACATATGGGAGCTATAAAAATTCAGGCGGCCATTTTGTAGCAGTGAGTTTTCTAAAAGATATAGAAAACTCAAAATCTTGGGTGCTATCTTGAAATCATCTGAATTTGTGCAATCCAGATACGGGAGCCCCAAACTGAAGTATTGTCCAGTTACTGTATGAGAAACAAAATCTATTAGGCTGGATGTCAGAAATTTGGTTCTACCACAGGAAAATACATTTGACTATATGAGTGGAAGCTACCTGAAGAGAATACAGGATTGCATCATTTTATTTATTTATTTGATTTTTATCCTGCTCTTATTACTTTGTAAGTAACTCAAAGCAGCAGACATGCATAATATTCTTTCCTCTTGCTATTTTCTCCACTAGAACAACTCTGTTTTAAAAGCCATGGTGGCGCAGTGGTTATAATGCAGTACTGCAAGCTACTTCGGCTGACTGCCAGCTGCCAGCACTTCAAGTCTCACTGGCTTAAGGTTGACCCAGCCTTCTTTCCTTACGAGGCCAGTAAAATGAGGACCCAGATTGTTGGGCGCGATATATGCTGACTCTGTAAACCGCTTAGAGAGGGTTGGGAAGTAGTATATAAGTCTAAGTGCTAATGATATTGCTGTGAGGTAGGATGGGCAGAGAGGTAGTCACTGGCCCAAAGTTACCCAGTTGGCTTTCATGTCTGAGGTAGGACTACAACTCACCATTTCCTGATTTCTAGGCCAGCACATTAATCATTATACCAATCATTGCCTCTCCCCATCTCTCTGTCTCTCTCTGTCTCTGTCTTTCTCTCATTATTTGCAAGGACAAGGAATATACTAATTTAGTACTTTAAACACTGAGCTGGTATTTATAAAATACTAATTTAGAACTTAACTAATATAAAGTGCCAATTTAAACTGAGACATTTATCCTTGGTTTTAGACTTAGAAGTGACAGTGTAAGAAGCATCCATATTGATGGATAAGGCAGACCTGGAGAGAACACACTGCTGAATTGGAAAAACACCCTCTGGGCAAAGAGGCTGGATATGAATTGAAAATATGGTAATGACAATGCCATTGCTATATTCATCAGAAAGAAGCTCAGTGATACCATTCTAGTTTCTGTCCAATATCTGAATTCTGAATTCTGATTGCTCTGTATGTCTCACACACTAAGAAAAGTCCTATGGGGATTTATCAGTGGGAATGTGTCTTCTTTGTAGAAAGTTGTCATAGACTTATTTTAGAGGCAAAGAGATGCCTTCACGGCTTCGTTCTTCCTGTGCAATGAATGTTTCAGATTCAATCTTGTATGTGATTGGTTATAGCGAAAACAGGAATCGGTTTGTATGCACGAAGCCATAAAACACAATTTCAAGCACACTTAGATTTCTTGATTGTATTTGACAGGCATCAGATATGAACTTGTATCGGTTGCAGTATTGCAAAATGCTCTGAAATACTCACTGTTGTCGGATGTCATCTGATGAATACAGAACTTAAATCCATTATGGTGGAAAGATAAGTTTGTAATCTTCCATAGGCTTAAGAATTTGGGAGCAGAGAAGCAGCCAACTGTTCCCCATTTGTCAGTCCAAGATCCCACCTCCCCCAATTCCTCTTTTGATGTCTGTTTTGCAGTTTAAAAAATGCCACCAGCATGTTAATGAATAATCTGTGTATTTATATACACTGTTGCTGAATGCTATTGTTGCGTGCTGGTCATCAGATATTTCAATCATGCAACTGCATTGTGCGATCCCTACCAATGACCATGAATTACAGATAGTTCTTGTCTTACAACCATTTGAAGTTATGATGGCACTGAAAAAAGTGACTTACAACCAGTTCTCACACTGATGACATCCCCAGAGTCATGTGATCAAAATTTGAGTGCTTGGCAACCAACATTTATTTAGGACAATTACAACATCCCAGGATTACCTGATCTCCATTTTGACCTCCTCATTGGCTTCCAACAAGGTGCTTTTGTACATGTTCACCACATATGATAATATGTACCCAAAGTTTGATTACATTTCCAACATTTAGTGGAAAGTTGCCTTTTGAAAAAGTACTTTGGGGATACCATAATAACTGTTTCTGGGCACCATACTTGAGGACAATTTCAGTGAAAACAGAGCGAGTGCAAAAGAAAGCAACAGGGGCAGGGGTGGGATCCGACCAGTGAAACCACAGATTCGGTGATTTAAATTTTGCTGCACGCATGTGTGAAACATCATCAGCTTGCTGCCTGGACAGCTGAGCAGCGCTGTGTGCAGGTGTGCAGCGTTTGAAAATCCTCTTCTTTCCTGCTTTTTCAACCTCAGCTGTGCCATGCAAAGCAGCTAAGGTTGAAAAAGTAGGAAATAAAGGTCAGGTAAGAGCCCGAATGGGTGGGTGGGCCAAAACAGCAGCAGAAATAGAACCGGTTCTATGTCTGCTGCTCTTCGGAGCTACCGGATCTACAGAGCCGGATAGAACCGGTAGAATCCCACAGGGGTGATCAGAGAATTGAACTTTCTTAGAAGGAAAGAGGATAAGATTAGAGAAGACTTACGTAGAAGACTTGAGCTTATCTGAAAGAAAGCCATAGCCATAATTTCAGTGTGCAGATATAAAATAATAAATTCATAAAGAAGATTTCAGTTGAAAATTAGGAAGACCGTCTTAATCAACAATTAATTTAAAAGTTGGACCAATTACTGGTAATCTTCAACTTACAAGCACAATTGAGCCCAAAATTTCTGTTGCTAAGTGAGACAGTTAAGAGAATTTTTCCCCATTTTACAATCTTTACAATCTGCCACAGTTAAGTGCATCATTTTAGTTGGTAAGTGAGTAACTCAGTTGTTAAATATAACTGACTTCCCCACTGACTTTGCTTGTCAGATGGTCACAAAAGATATGACCATGGGACACTGAAACTGTCATAAATATGAGTCAGTTGCCAAGCATCTGAATTTGAACATAGAACATAGAATAACAGAGTTGGAAGGGACCTTGGAGGTCTTCTAGTCCAAGGGTCGCCAACCTTTTGGAACTCAGGGACCACCAAACTCATAATTTTAAATCCCGGGGACTACTAATATGAATTTTGACTGACAGTGGCTTGCTGACATTGGTGGGAGAGAGAGAGAGATCTGATCTAACCTCTCTTTCTCACACACACACTCACTCACACGCACACACATACACACACAAACACACAGAAGCAGGGGTGGGATTCAGATTTCTTAACAACTGGTTCTGTGGGCATGGCATAATTTGTGGGTGTGGCTTGGTGATCATGTGACTGGCTAGGCATGGCTTGTATATAAATATTATAAATATTTAAGTAAATATTGAATTTTTCATGAAAAAGCAACTTTTACCCAAAATCAGGCAAAGCAGGCAGGCAAATTGAGTTGCTCACAGAATCAGATTCACTTAGAGATCTGTGTTTCTGCAATCGGCTACCTGAGTCTGCACTGCTTCAGTCCTTTTTTTTTTTGGAAATTTTTTATTGATTTTTAGAAACAAACATA
>BHFT01065516.1:0-15385 GCA_004320025.1 Laticauda laticaudata | reverse complement strand
GGAAACAGAGATACACTCACACTCTCTTCTGAGACTAAGACTAAGACATCCCAGGTTTCTGGCTCCATCTTATGACCATTTAAGAAACCACACTTAATTGCTCTCAAAGAGAAAGTATTAAAATGTCTATCCTGGTTTATATATTTCCAGTCACTGTTGGTGATTTATAATCCTAACATTCTCCACTTTTGGGTATGACAATGTATACAACCTTACATTCTCAGTCCATAATCCTTGCAACACACCTTATGCTTTATAGAGCCTTGGGCTTTTGTAAAATGATCTGCTATATTGTTTTCTGACGTACAGGATTCCAGCTTAATCATCTTACTTTGCACACATTGTCTCACATTGAAGTATCTTCAGTCTGTATGTTTCATTCTTGTTTTAACAGCAATATTTGAAGCCATCTGTATTGCTGATAGGTTGTCTTCATAAATGACAATAGATCCATTACATTAATTCCCATATCAATTAATAATTACTTATACAAAACTAAATCTATACATAATAAAGATAAACAAGAGAATTCAGCCTCCATTGTTGACAAACTTGGATGTTTCTGTCTAATAGATCTCCATCCAATCAATGCCTTTCCCAATAATACTACAGGACCTAATGTAGATTTTCCTGTATTTATGTCTTTAGCAAAACTTACATCAGCATATGCAGTTAAATTCAATTCATCTTTGGGCTCCAAATACAATGCATATTGCATTGTTTGTTTCAGATATCTTAACATACGTTTAAGCACATGTCACACTGCACCAAGGGATGCAAGGAGGATGTAAAATGGACAAAAAAGCTTGCCATCCATTGGTTAATGCGATGTACTCGCTGAATCCGTTTTGCTTCCTCTCTATCCGTCCACCATCCGTCTATTGACGTTTCATCTGCTCAGAAAGTTTTGGGCTGTCCAAAACTTTTGCGCGGAAAATGTATTCAATGTGTCCATTCTGCATCCGCTACGCATCTGGTACACATCCATTCTGCATCCGTTACACATCCGCTATATCCGCTAGGCATCCGTTCCGCGTCCGCGCAACTCGCATCCGCTTGGACGCAGGGAGGAAGCGGAACGGACGCGGAATGGATGCAGAACGGATGCAGAATGGATGCAGAATGGATGCAGAACGGATGCAGCATGGAAACAAAGCGTTTAAAATGGAAAAAAAGTTCGCAGAGGGGACCTATCTCGGATACTAAGGATGTCTACAGGATGACTAGAGGATGCCTAGAGGATGCAAAGGGACCCCTATACTGCCTATAAAAAGGGGGAGCAACTCATCTGCATCTCACTTTCAGACCAGCAGCCCAGCTGTGCAGACCTCTGCAGCCTTCATTCTGACTCTTCCTCTTCCAAGCATCCAGTACATCGCGTTTTCCAACGGATGGTTTACATCCTCTTTGCATCCGTTGGTTCGGTGTGACATGGGCTTAAGGTTTCAAACATGTTCACATCATTAAAAGTATTTAACATGAAACTAGTAAGAATTTCTTCTGGGCAAATATGTGTTTTACATTCTTTTGAATATAAATTAAGATTCTAATGACTCATTGAACTGTCAATTTCAGCAGAAAAATAACTAAACAAAATATAAGGTTTATAAAAAAATACCATACAATTGGGACTAATAAAAAAAATCATGGTATAAGTTTTTACTAAACTCGGTATTTGATGTATTGGAAATAATCAGGATACAAAATGGAGAACAGGAAATTTTTGTCCAATCCATTCAAATGAAAAACATTAAGAGTAATAACTCCAGCAAGTTCAAATCTTCAATAAGCAAATCCAAGAAATGATTGGAAAAGTAAATTAATTTTAATGCGTCTCTTATATCAATGGAATACCTGAAAGAAGAATGCCAGCCAGTGATCTTTAGGATTATTTAGTATATATTAAATTTATATGTTGCCATACTCCCAGAGACTCTGGGGACTATGTCAGTGTAAAGATCTGTAAATCAGGTAAATTAAAGAACTCAGGCACATGTCTACAACAGGTATATCCTGAGTCAAATCCACAAATGTTATATATAGACAAACCCTGACCTGTTGGATCATACTTTCAATGGTATTTCCTTATTTAAATGGAGAAACAAAATGATCATGGATGAGCAAAAAAGCAGTAGGAACGGGAGTGACTTTCAAGCTGGCAGGAAGCATTGGAAATTACTCTTCCTCTTCTTTGGCTGGCCCACAGAACTGTTCGCCACTTTTCTGAGGGGAGGAAAAACAAAGAAATTGTGGACTGCAAAGAAAATTGTACCCCTCTTCCCCAATCTGGCATGTCCACAAAGTAATGCAGCACCATTTTTATCAGGTAATAAAAGGACAAGAAAATTAAGCCCCAGCCAAGCTGCACATGGACAGCAAGTAACTAGTGGCTTTAGAAGGTAAGACAGGGTTCAGCAGCATGTTTGCTCGCTTTCTTATGAGACTTTTCCAATACTGATGATAAGGCATGCAAGTTATACCTATTTTCTATCGGGCAATAAGGATCAGGCCACCTAGGGCCAATTTGTCAATTACAATTTGTGTCAAATGTCAACATGTTTAAAGGTGTTTAATTTTTTATTATGTACCATTAAATCATTTTTGATTCCACAATTGGAGACCAAAATTGGATTTGACTAAACAGTTTGTAGACATAAGCCTGAGTTCTTCAGTTTACCTGATTAACACATCTTTATACCGACACAGTCCCTAAAGTCACTAGGAGTAGGGTGGCATATCAATTTAGCGTTTAACCACCACTTTTTCCTTTTTTTAATTTCCTTTTTTATTAAAGAACCTGGTCTTCCATTAAGCACATGATGACATCCCAGATATTTTATTCCTGGACTTTTTCCAAGCACCGGATCCTTTTTGAAAGCACCTTTAGCGATAGGTTTTACTTTTCAATCGGAGGGACATTCACCTGGATGGAAATAGAGCAAAGTAACCAAAAGGGGCTATTGGACTAACTTCCAAGATAAAACCTGCAGGGGGGGGATCCAGGACTCAGTTGGGGCGAATGATTTGCATCAAACTAGCAATATCCTTTCCCCCCCCCCCTCTTTTTTTCTTTTTTTGCCCAGGGAGAGTTTGCAATATTTCGGGACAAGTTCAACAGACTGGAGGGTGGGGGGGGGAGGGGAAACTGAAATAAAGAGTGCCTTTGCGATTGGGAAATATTAAAAACACGATACAACAACCAGCCTAGTCTACGGTAGTAATTGACTGGTTTCTTCAGGGAGTCAGAAACGGAACGCCGCAAACGCGCCAATTCTTGCCGGTGCGCGCGCGACTTTCTCTTCAGTTCCTCGCTCTCTTTCCCCTCCCCTCCCCCCCCCCACTCCGCCACTCCAGCGGCACGTGGCCTCCTTGCCTTCCGTTAAAAGAACGGAAGGAGGAGCTCTCGCCTCACCTGAGCACTTCCAAGAGTAGCCGTAGGCGAGCGCAGTCGCGTTCGGGTTGGGCTCTCACCTGGGCGCCGCGGGCGGCGGATTACCAGCCAATCACGGTTTCCCTTGACCGCCGATGGTCTGTAAGGCCATATAAAAAAAAAGGGGGGGGGGCGGAGGAAGGAAGAAAGAAACCACCCAGCTGCGAGCGCCTGAGGTTGCTTTCCCCACCCGCTGGTGGCTGGTCGAGGCCACAGGTAGGCAAGGAAGGAAGGTAGGTAGGTAGGTAAGGGCTCTGCGGCGTCTGCCTTCGGGAGAACGGCGTGTTTTATTTCATTGCTTTCTTCTTCTCTCGCCCGCTTCCCGCACTCAACTCTCTCGAAGACTTTAAAAGGGCTGCGGCGAAACCTTTCGTCGTTCGCGCCGGCGGCGCCTCTGCTGAGAACCGGAGGGGGAGAGCAAACGGCGCCCCATCCTCGCAAGACTCCCCCACCCACGCACCCCTCTCGCTTTACCTCGAGAGACCGGGCAGTATTTAGGCATTCAGATTTGGTTAGCGTGGTTTATGCAAAGGCTTTGAGGGACGGGAGTTTGGATGGTGGGGGGGGAGGCGGCGGCATCGCGCATTGGCGCTTGTCTATCCCGTCGGAATGATTCCTTCATGCCGCCCCAAACTGTTAAAAAGTGCAGAAGCCTCTCGTAATTCGGGTTACTTCTAACAGCACTTGGTTGTGAGGTAAAATTTTGGCGTCTAGATGTTCCTTTCATGGAACAACTCAGGCACTGCCTTGTCAAAACCCATCATGTTTAGTTGTAGAGGTTTTAGAATAGTAAAAGAAACGGGGGAGGGACACACACACACACACACACACACACACACACACACACACACACACACACACACNAATTAAAAAGTTGCAAGAGAGCAGAACACACACACACACACACACACACACACACACACACACACACACACACACACACACACACCCCTTAGCATGAAATACTACACCAAATATTGCACCCGACTGTCTGCAACAACCTCTGGGTTTTGAGTGAAGGCGAATTAAAAAGTTGCAAGAGAGCAGAACACACACACACACACACACACACACACACACACACACACACACACACACACACACACACCCCTTAGCATGAAATACTACACCAAATATTGCACCCGACTGTCTGCAACAACCTCTGGGTTTTGAGTGAAGGCGAATTAAAAAGTTGCAAGAGAGCAGATCTAATGTGCATTTATCTTTCCAGGAACTGCTTCCGGGAGTGATGTGGAAGGTTGGAAGGTTTGACTTAAAGAGAGGAGTAGCAAAGTGCAATGGTATTCGGGATTACTGTGTTTTAGTAGGACCTTGAAGTCTGAGGTTCAATCTCTAGGTTTGCAAGAACGTTTTGGAATATGTGGGATGTAATCTGAAGCAGGCTTGAGGTATGATGGGCATGAGATGTGGTTTTTTTTAAAAAAAAAACAAAACATTTAATGCTAAACTACTATAAATATTTCCTTTTGTTGCCTAACTGAAACTTGTCTGACTGACATAATGACAATGCTTACGCAGATGAAACTTTCTGATTTCATAAATCTCCCTTGTATGTAATCAGTAAATATACTGAGGACTTAAATCTTAATGTTTTTTCCCCCTATGGTTATAATGGGTCACAACATAGAAAACAATTTTCTGTTAAAATATGAAGGTTTAAAAAATGATTTGGAGTTATCAGATATAGAGGGGAATATTTCGATGCTTCATCCTATATTTCTATTCTGTCAGAAATCAGGAAATCTTGCATAATAAGTCACACAATTTTCTGTATTATGGCATAGTCTTTAAAGGCATTTTTACTCTTAAAGAAACATTCTGATATGCACTGTTACAGATCTAGTAGCATTGGAAAACCATTTCTAGTGTACTTGTCAGGCCATAATTCACCTGAATGGATCCAGATCCAAAACCATATAATTTGAAATATTTTATCATGCATATGGATCCTAATCTGACAATTTAAAATAACATATCAGTAGTTATTAAAAGCATTCTAATTGGGTTATTAATGCTTTCATTAAATTAGATGTCAAAAAACTGGATCACTTCCATCCCTGTCTGGTCCATATGGAGGGATGGTAGTGGTGGAGTAGGCTAGCATCCCTCCACTATCCCAGTTTTTCATATGAGCCCTTGGGGAAATTAATTATCTACCTCTGTGTTAGGGCAATATTCAGTATTCTGTTCATAAGTCTGGTCACTAAGAGTTAAATGATGAGATGTAATAATTATCAGAATTCTATAACCTATATTATACCATGTAGATAGATTTGATGTTCTACTGTGCTTCCCTTTCTTTTTTTTTCTTTTTGTGCGAACTGGAGAATGACATCGTAGGCTTAACAAGATAACTCACTCATTCTCTACCCATCTGTTAAACTCAAACAATAAATGTGTTTGTTTCCCAATGTAAATGAAGGCTTTTCTTGGAAAAGCAGTTATAAACTATACTTTATGGAATTCTTATCACTGAAAACACTCATTCTTCTTCCCCAAATTTAACCAGAAGTTATAATTGAAGCAATTTTTCTCTAAATTTTTAGAATAGTGTATACTTATGGCATAATATAAATTATGCCAATATGAACAAATACAACAGCTTTGGATTTAGGGAACTGAAGGTTTCACAGCCAACATATAGGATCTCTGCATGTATACTTTTATTGTGTTTGTCAGTGCTGCTTGTTCAACAGTTCATATGGGCTTGCCACCTGCATTGACAGCTATTTATATAATTACTATTTATACAAATGGGATTGAATTCATAGTAATTTGTCCCCCATTTTTGGTTTATTTACAATAGGATATCTCTATCCTACATTGAAATAAATAATTTAAAAATGCTTTCTTCCAAAACATCCAGAGTTTGAAGCAATTTGGTATTTCTGCTCATTGCCTTAAGAATGTTTATTAATGTGTATCTTGAGAATCGGTAATGCAATACTATACCTGCAGGATATAGCTTCTGTCATGCCACTAGATGGCATCCATTTACATCAAATTAATTTTAAAAAAATGAAACATTGCTACTCTTGAAAGATTTCTGTTTCCACAGGAGTGCTTGGACATTTTTAATGTAAAGTTTTTAAAAATTGTTCTTCTAATTGTAAATAAAATGATGTTAGCATGGGATATCATAAGAATTCATGCAGGAGACCAGTCATCACTATACAACTGTTAGGATCTCATTAAAATATGCAAATAGTGTACATCTTCATTCATACAGAACAGATCCTTTCTGTTTCTTAAAAACTGAAGCTTTCAATTATTGCAGTTTTCTGTCCATAGCTCCAATCACTTTTTTCCACAGTGCAATTACATTCCTCCTCCTATCTGACTTTCGCTCTAGAAGTCTTTCAACATTTTGTTTTTACTAAGTTTTGTTTTTAAGAATTTTTATAATTTGGGCTTTCTTTAAGACTCTTGTGTCCTCTTGTGTGTGCATAGTAAGGTGCTGTTTGACTAAAAAAAAGCCAGTAGTTTAAGAATTGTGGTTATTAATATGGTAATATAAAAGTAGAACCTGTAACAAAACATCTGCAAAATTGAATGCTATGCTCAGAATTATAGCTAATCCATGCTTTGTCCAGACATTCCCCCCCTTTTTTTTAATATCCAGTATTCTGGGATCACTGCATGAGCAGTGAAGTTCTTATATCACAGATCAGGTTACTACTGCATTTATCCCATTTTCTTGGTTCACACAATGCATTGAATCACATATTAAGCAATTGCACTAATGTCTGCATAAAACAGTAGGCTATTAAAAAGCTATAATTGAAATTAACCAAGCTTAGTATAATGTACTATAATCACAAGAATTTGTTTAACTGAATTGGTTAGTTTTATAAAGTTCATGACTTAAGGTCTTTGAGAGGTGCTGCTCTCTCTACTCAGCCACTATGAATGTATTTCTGGCAGAATTATGAGAATGACCTTCTTGGTATCTGCTCTTAAGTTTTGGAAGACCCTGTGAGGAAGATCACACTAGTTTAATATATGTTATCTTTTTGCTAGAAGCTAATGTATTTAATTAGACGAGCCTTGAAATTTAAACTGACTTGAAGAAGCAGATTTTAATGATATGTAATTTATTTAGTCTTAAACACATATTTTAAGCAGAAAAACGAGACCACTGCACGTCACTATATGCATGTCAGAGTAACATCTCTATTAAGTAAAATAGCAACCATAAATTTTTCCAACTTTAAATGTTGCTTAGAAATTAATGGCTTAAAAAGCAATGCAAAATATTTGTATGCAGTTATGCGATATGTATTTGTATATACATATTTGAAAGATTTTAATTTTATTAATGAGAGGAATGAATTAGTTTTAAAAATCTTACTTTATTCATGTAAATTATGACTTACGTGAACAAAGTAAGAGCAACTATGTGAAAATCATTGGTGGCTGGCTCCCCAGCTCTTTATGTACTGGGAAATGACATCTTCCATGAATGGGAAGCGTGAGTTGTCAGGAATTTGTGGCATACATGGCAACCATGGTGGATAAAAATCTATGGTTTTTTAAAAAATAATTTGGATTTTTTTTATTTTTATCAAATTTGTTTTAATAAAATGCTTTTGGACTAAAATCTATCTAAAGATAGTTTCTATTTAAAAATACATTAATTTAGTTTATTCGGCATGAAATGGAACTGAGTTATATAGCATGAGGCTGTATATTCTGTAGTATTGGGATTGTTGGTGAGTCAATAGCAGGTCAGAGGAGGAGCTTCTACGGGACAGAGATGACAGTTGCTCTTTAAAAATTATATTTAAATCAACTTGATTTAAATCAAGCCTTCAAGCCAATTTAATTCGACTTGTTTTAAATCAAATCCACCCTGATGTCAACCAAGGCCTTGTCCCAAGTTACCATGACACAAACTATTGTGGTACACCCATGATACTAGTATTCACCTTGGAGGAATTCAGGATCAGAGGGTCAAGGACATCAATATCAGTTAGTTGTCATGGTGCAGCTGCTGGAATTCACAATCAGCATCAATCTCCGTAAGGGGATTGATCTGCTCCAAGCACCTTCTCGACCCACTTTATTTCCACTGGGCACTTAGTGAATTCCCCAGCCATCATTCAGATAACTCTTGGATAGATTGGCTGAACTATGGAGGATCAAGATAGGCAAGGGTTTTGATGGTGCTGCTCTGAAGTGACCTGACACTCTTGCTGATTCAAGATGGTCTTTGGTTTACTGGGGAGAACACAGGAAGAGAAGATGAGTAAAATATGATCAGACACAGGCATGAGTCCACACTTGCGCCTGTTCTGTGGCACTAAGAGCAGTGAAGTATGGATACTTTTCCATGGTTGGTTACTGCATTCTCAAAGCGCCATCTAGCAGTATTAATTACATGACTGGGCCCTTAAAGGCTCTAGGAACCTCTGAGCAATTTCTAAGCATTTTGAGGATACTTTCTCTCTCTTGGAAGTAAACTAAGCTGGGACCACCCAATAAATATTAGAATTCTTTTGGTATTGACTTGTGAAAGCTTGATGGCGCTTCTCTCTCCGTTTTATACTAAGGATCAGTCTGGATTTTTTCCTTACCCTTTCCTATCTTACTTGGCTAAGCTGGTGTTTGTATAATACAATAGGTGTTGCATATTTTCCTTAAAACCATCTCCACCCTTCTCTACACTCTTATACTGGATCTCAGTTGGATGGTAGATGGGCAGCCACTGATGAAATGACAGAAATAATGTCTTGCCAGGCAATTTGGGATTTTTTCAAGCCTATGATATCTGAGGAAGTTGACAGTGTCCTCTAGCATGAGCTCAGCCATTTGCAAGTTAGATCCTTGCTCTTCTTGGATAATACAAGCAGCCATAGAGGACACAAAAAGGCAAAGATCAAGAAGAATTACCTTGAAGGAGGCAGTTAAATGTCCCTCTTAAAAAGTTATTTGGACCCAGCCACCTTGGGGAACTGTTACCCCATTTCCAACCTGCTGTTTTTGAACAAGTTGTGGAGATAATGGTTGGATTGCAGCTACAGAGTGTTCTAGATGGGATGGATTATTTCAGTCTCTGTTAGTCAGGATTGCAGTGGTAACATTATACAGATAAAACTAATACAAACTATTAAAAAAAAACAAGAAAAGTGCAAGGAAAGAAAGAAAAAAGAGGAAGAAAAAATAACATCCTCCTTTATAAATTCTAAAGAACTTTAACAACTTACACCATCTCTTAAAATATAGCAATCTCTTCATCCCGCATCTCATCACATTCTCTATAAATCTTCAAAGGTTCATCCATCCTAATTAGCAAAAGTCCAGTAATGGTTACTATAAATAACAGTGTATCAATTTTTAACTGGATCTAATAAACTGATTAAATTCCTTCCTTTTATGTTCATATCTCATTTTCTATCTTTAATTAAGTTCCCCAAACTTCATCATTCCAATCTAGTCAATAATCAATTTATTGTAGTCATAGACCAGTATACATAATAAACAAAATAACATTTAAGACATTCAACATTTAATATTCTGAGACCTGTGGATTCTGAGATGTAACCCTTGGAGTTTTTACAATCTCTCAGCATTGCATCATCTGATCTTGGAGTGAATTTGCTGAGACATCCAGTCATGGGAAGATTGGCAACTGTCCTGAATGTTTTTCACTTGTGAATAAATCCTCCTTACTGTAGAATGGTGGATTTTAAATTGTTTTGGAATATCTTTATAATCTTCCACAGACTGATGGGCAGCAACAATTGCTTCTTTAAGATCATTGGTGATATCTTTTCTCTTTGGTATTGTATCAACACATACCTCAATGCTGGAAACCAGTAAACTCTTAAAGCTTCAACTTTTATAGAGGTAATCACACTTGATGTTGATCAATTGAGAAAGCTTTCTGATGGAAGAGAACCCTGGATTTCAAAGATTATATTGAACAGCCTCAATCCATATGGACTGAAAATTGTCCTCGAGAATTAATGGTGCTAAGCCTTGAGGATAGAAATTGAATTTCAACCAAAGACTTATAAAAGCTAGAGACACAGTTGACTAAGATTTTATCATATGTGTCCCCATTTGTAGATATGCATTTGAGATACAGCATGGTATCTGGAGAGCTACTCTGATTTTAGATTGTACCATTTCCAGGGTACATCCTACGAGATGAGGTGCAACCAGAATCCCATAAAGAAGCTGAGCTAGCATTTCAGCCCGAAAGAGCTTAAGTGTGGCTGGAACAATGTTCTCCCTTGGATTGGAAAAAATTAAGGTTTTTTAAATTAATTAGTTAATTTAGTTTATTAGTTAATTTAGTTTATTAATTAGTTAATTATTTTTTTATTAATTAGTGTTAACAGGTCTTTGTCCAGGAGCAGTAGTCTATTCACAGTGAGCTTTCGTTGAGCCAGTGGTTTAAGGAGTCTAGAAAATCTGGACCCTTGTTCATCCTACTGAGTCTTTATTTAAATCTAAATGTGAGTAATGAATATAAAATACTTTACTTTGCTGGTATGGCTCACTCCGGACTACTTCTGAACTAGAATTTTCCTACATGTTCATAATTTTTAAATCGTTTTAAAACAGTTTAATATGGAACGTAATACTGAAGGGTGATACAGATTTTGTACATAAGGCTATTGGGCAATTCTTCAAATAATTTGATTATAGTAAAGAATATATACAGTTTGGATGGATTTTTTGGCTGTACAAAAACTAATATGTGAAACAGATTTAAGACAACAGATTGCCAGGCTTGCATAAGGCCATATGGCTGAAGGTCTAGCACACATCTGTTGTAGAGCAATATTCTTTCCAGTGCTACATAAGAGATCATCTCTGATACTTGATTGGGCAAGATGCTTTTCAAATAATAACTAGTATATACTATTCTGATTTAGACATAGTTCTTGTTCTCCAAAGCAAAGTGCCTAGCAGGTATCAACACATTCAGAAATAATGTGAGATTTAAATATAATAGTGGCATATTAAGAAATTAAAAAAGGGATAAACAATGGAAAATTATAATTTAATATAAATTTGTGGATTGCTATTAGAATTATATAATCTGGTAAACACTGCAAATATGATTATTATATAATTGGAAGTAAAAGGAGTGAGAATAATATAGAGATTGACACAAAAATAACATTGTAATATTGAATAATCAAGATTGATAATTTAATAACATATATGTATTAACACCAAATTTTAAAAGATTGTCAACTATATTAAATGAGGAATATTGTCATATTTGTATCAAAATGTAAGACACCATGTAACCACACTATTCACACATGGATATTTTTGTTGTTACAGAAAAAAATTATTTTAAAAAAAAAGTTATGTGAGAGACATACTTGTAAGTATCCATCCATCTGGAAAATTAGAATTGCTACCATGTCAAATAAATGCATAACATTGCAATGCAGCTTAACCTCTCTGCCCTCTCAAATGACATAGAACTGGATATAAATAATCTGTTGGTTAATACTGCAACTACAGGTTTTTCTTCTACTGCCTGGAAATCAAAAATACAATCAGAAAAGTCTCATTTGAAAAAGAAAAATATCTGAAAATGCATATAGGATACTGAAAGGGAAAATGGAAATTTAGTTTGGGATGCTCAAAACATTTTGTCTTTTCAGTCCCCAAAATGGGCCACTGGAATGTTCCAAAAGTGATCAACTGAGAAACAGGCATTAACTGAAAAGGTCTATTTTCAAGTTGGTTTATATCCAAAGCATTCAAAATAGAAGTACCTTTACAAAGCTGGAACACTCCCAAAACACAATGACTCATTTTGAAGTTTGAGGGACACATAACAGAATATTGTGAACTCCCTTGAGATTCATAACCCCAAGTGGTTGTTTATGGCTAATAATTAAAATGTTTAGAGGATCTGATCTAAAAGATATTAAAGAATGCACCTCAAGGAATAAGAATAAATTGACAGTTGTATTTAATAAGGGTTCTTACAGGATTCAAATACTCTTAATAAGTTTAGAAAATGAACATTATTTCATAACCCTGAAACGTGTCTTTGTGAATTTATTAATTTAAATTGTTGCTATTATTTTTATGAATAAACATATATTAGTATAATTCACATTTTTAAAAATCTTGCAGGTTTTCCCATTTTATGAACTTTTTTGTATCAAAGAAAAACTTTTTCTGAAGCACTTCTATATGTCGACTTTCCATGATGACTTATATGAGAATGCTACGGCGCTTCATAATGAAACAGTTTTCCCAGAAGAAACTTTGGAAGTTTACCTTCATTATTTTTGTCTTCTTAATATTTTTGGTTTTGTTACAACGAGAAGTAGGTGTTCAAGAATTTAATGAGGAACCAGGAATGCCGTCTCATGATGAAAAGAAAACTGTATTAGATCTAGTGTTAAATGCCGTGAACAACATTAAAGCTGCAAAACCAAAAATGCAAATTAAAGCACCTCTTAGGCAGACTCATAATGCTGAACAGAAGCATTGTTTATCAGGATATTACACAGCTGCTGAACTGACTCCTTACCTTGAGCGTCCCCCTCAGGATCCTAATACTCCAGGGGCTTCTGGTAAAGCATTTAAAACAATCAGTTTAAGCTCAGATGAACGGAAAGAGAAAGAGCATGGTGAAGAAAAGCATTGTTTTAATGCATTTGCAAGTGATAGGATTTCTTTACATCGAGATCTAGGACCAGACACACGACCTCCTGAGTATGTTGAAATGTATTTGAATTTAAAAGCAAATATTCTAGTTTTTGGTTAAAAATATGTAAAATATTGAAAAGGATTGCCTTGAGTTTCCATTTCTGTATTAAGATGTGAACTGTGACTATTGTCATTATAGTTCCCCCCCTCCCCATGCCGTATCATCCCTGTGGAAATAAGATTGGCCCTCATCGTGACTCTTCTTCAGTCTTTCTGAAAACATGATTTTGCAAGTGGGCCTGGGGACCCCAAAGTGATAGGGGGCCCATGATTGGTTTGATTGTTGTCACAAGTGTTTATTAGGTTTTGTATTGGGATTTTATTTTTGTAAGTCGCCTAGTGTCACTGTGAATAGGATGGCTATTTTTTTTTTAATATATAAAAATAAATAAATAGAATAATTGCTGATTCTTACATCTGTGGGTATAGCATACAGATATACCTACATCTGAAGTAGTTGATCGTAGTGAATCATGCATCTAAAAAATATTAGGAAATCTTGAAAAATTTATGTGAGATTGGAGCACTTCCAATACATTGATTAAGCTGCTATTAACACTATTTTTCAGCAGAGGTCTGTTTAAACTATTTTAAACTTGAATAATTTGTTAATTATGATGCAGCTTTGTGGGCAATTATTCTAAATCTTTATATCTGAGCATTCCCTAGACAGCATTTTTGGGCTCAGTCTCTCAAGGTTATTTCCATATACCTTTACACACAGTATACATAGATTATCATTTTATTGTTAGAATGAGATTCTTAGAAACCTGTGCCGTGTTGCTTTTATTACATTTTTTAAAATAATGATGAAATATTTCTACTGTACATGCAAAACTCATTATCTGTACCATGAGAATTAAGATCTAACATTTCTTATTCATTTTTTCCCATAAACTATGGTTTTATCTCCCAGATGTATTGAGCAGAAATTTAAGCGCTGTCCTCCATTGCCTACTACAAGTGTTATCATAGTGTTTCACAATGAAGCATGGTCAACTCTTCTTAGAACAGTTTATAGTGTGATGCATACTTCCCCTGCAATATTATTGAAGGAAATAATTTTGGTAGATGATGCCAGTGTAGACGGTAAGACGCTATCTATAAGTTCTAAATATTTTCATACTTGGTTTTTTTCTAATTAATATAACTTGGAAATATACACATTTTTCTTCAATAAAGAAGAAACAGCCCTTTCAAGAGATGAAATATCCACCTTCCATATACTGTAACCACATTCACATACATATAATCCTTGACTTGGGACCATTTGTTTAGCAACTGCTTGAAATTACAACAGTGATGGAAAAAGTGACTTCACACAAGCATTACAGCATTCCCACGGTCAAGTGATCATAATTGGAGCTCTTAGCAACCCATTACTGGCTATTTTACAGTTTAACATATTGTTGAAATACAGGATGCACATTCTTTCTATCATCACCTAACTAGTAACTGAAGCCATTAAAGCAGTTGTGGGGGAGGTTCAGTACTGCAAACAAGGGAAGAATGGGTATATGTGGCCAATTATTTATCTTGGTTCTGAGCTAATCAACAATATCTTTGTTTTTGTTATCAAAGGGGAAAACTAGCTGATATTACATGTTTAACCATATACAAGTAGAATTTGACATAGGATATGCCTCTTTGTCTTATTAATCAGTAAGTATTTTCCTAGGATATTAGTTGTCCATGTCCAGTTTTTTCTTCTGTCTTCTAAAAGCATCATTTTGATTAAAACATCTTTCTTGCTGATTGTTCCTATTGCATGACACTGCCGCAACCATTCATGCAGTTGAATAATATTTTTAAAGTGCCTGTGTATAGTCCATTGTGAACTAAGATTATCATTTTAGATTGCGTATATATAGAACTTGGTGGAATGTTTTTGCTTTGAAATAATTCATATTGAGAACATATTTCTTAAACAATATTCTCCATCAGCAATTTATTATCTTTAAAATATTGGCCATCGTCTCTTTAAGTCAGGATGAGCTAATCTTTAATTTTTCTTTTAAAATGTTAACACCTCTCTGTAACAATATTCAGTTATAAAGTGATTGATTGTAAAGCCAATTCTACTATGAGCTGCTCAGAGCATCCTGTAGTGGGAGGTGCTTAGTCTCCGCATTCACAGGCTGAGCTTGATTTGTGGAATGCTCCTCCTCCACCACTTGACTCCTCAGCATTCCCCAGTTTTTGCTCAGCCTCGTGCGAGACAGGCAGTGCTTTGGATAC
>BHFT01065514.1:0-10065 GCA_004320025.1 Laticauda laticaudata | reverse complement strand
TAAGAACCAATCCAAATAAAGTAAAAAAGGCGGCAAATTCGAACAGCTGCCATTGGTTACAGGCCGGCAGGCTAGCCTGTATAAAAGGCTGCCGCAAGTTCGGCCAACCGTTCCGATTTTACTGACTCCTTGAAATAAAGACTTTATTTGTTGGAACCCGGTCTACCTCGTGTTTTTCCGAACAAAACAGAAAGTTTCTTTGGGAGATGTTGTCTATTTTCTGCTTGGACAGATCCAGCAATGAGGAGCCATCTACCTTTATGTTTATTATTCTTTCTGGTTTAAAACAAGTCCATCCTCTCACTGTTTCATAAACAAACCACTAAAAAAGGAAATCAGTGTTATCATGTAGGAAGCTGACAAAGGTTTAATGGTTAAATATTCTCAAATCCTAGGTATTCTTTTCTTGACTCTCATAATCCTAGAGTCACGCATGAACCAGAAAGTTTACATTATGTAACATAAACCAACTCTGATGAGAAAAGTCTGTTGAAGTTATCTATTGTCCAAACATCATGAAGCATAGAATCTAGTACCATATAAATATATTTCTTATTGCTGATGTTACTAAAGGCATGCCGGTTAATGGCCCTGGTGCATTATGTAATGTTAAGTTTCATCCAAAGGGCAGAGCTTTTATTTTGCTTTTTAAATTAGATTGCAATCCTATAGACATTTTTAAACAAATCTAGTTGAATGCCATGGGGGTTGTTCTCACAACCCCACATAATTTCCAGGTTGTTTTGTGAAGAGATTTTGCGGAGATGCCTTTGTAGGAAGTCAGTGTTCAGAAAAACTAGTCAGGAAATGCATCTGTTAATATAATTTTAGCATTATTGACCTTCGAGGAAATTACAAACAACCTGGAAAGATAAATATGAAAGTTCAAGTTTTTATATAGGACAATTAATTAAGGATCAATCAAAGTCCAAAAGATAAATGCAATTGTACACAATCAATTTAAACAGATAATCTTTATTTCTTGGCTGCCAGCAAACAGTGAATTGAAAAGGGTCTTTACAAACAGTTCTTAAAACACACCCAGATACACAAAAAGCACCCGGGTTCAGGAATGAGGAAACTTCCCACTTTTGTTTGCTGATTTGCCTTCAGGAGATCAATGAACTTATTCACTCATTCTTCTCATCCAGATTATATTAGGATTAGCTGGACAAGTTAAACAACAACCTGTCTATTTACATCTCAGAAATTATATTTGTCGTTGATATATTTGTTCTGTTTTGAAAGACTCAGTTTACTCTCATCATTACCCTGTCAATAGCCTCCAGTTCCTATTGTCTGAATAGCACTGTACTTGGCTTTTATCTGTATTCTATTGTGTAATAATTCCTTTTTTTAATAAAGGTTGAATTCCCCCAGAGACTTGCCAAGCAGAATTTCTTCCTGTTCCTGTAAAATTTACCCTTCTCAAGCCTACTTCTCCCAAAGAGGAGGTGAGCTATAAGGGAGACTTAACTTTCCTACTTCTAACTCTAATTTAGTTATATGAATATGAATTTCATGCATATGTAAGGCACATACACTGGCACAGTGGGGTAGTCCCCATTTGGTAACCACAAACAGTTTCCCCTATTATGAAGATAAAGGTCTTTCATATGCATTAACTGACTGGCTGGCCAATTGGGACAAAGCCTAGTCCGACGAGGCATTTGATAGGGTTTCACACTATTTTTTTTCTCCTTTGTAAGATTCTGATATTTTTCCTTTGAGAAGTTTTTCCAATGCCAAAGTTAATGAATGAGCCAGGTAACTAACCTGACTCCCCTGAAATAACTGTAAGATGTGGTAAGGAGGAAGGATGGGGAATGAAACCAGTATGTGGTAGATTTAAGACAGTTTGATAGAAAAAAGAAAAGGAAAGAATACTCTGATAGTTAAAAATCTTTTCATTTGACCTCTTGTGGAAGTCCTGTAAATGATTCTGATCCTTGAAAAGAATCTCTGTATTTCCCGAGAAGTCAGATAAGAGATTATTAAATACCAGAGTGTTCTTTTCTTTTCTTATTTCTGGTAAATAGTAAAGTCAACTAGTTTTGTTTTTGTTTCCTTTCTCTATTCTTTATGAATTTCTAACTGAATATATTGCACCTACCATGCACCTAACATTAGGTTTTAAGTCCCAGTTTCTGCTGGGGACTCCTCACAAAACCCCAAAGTTTCATTTGTAATGGGATCTCATTATCAATATGGAGCCTCAGTGGCACAGTGGTTACAGTGCAGTACTGCAAGCTACTCCCGCTGCAATTTGACAGATCGAATCCTACCAGGCTCAAGGTTGACTCAGCCTTCCATCCTTCCGAGGTGGGTAAAATGAGGACCCAAATTGTTGGGGGCAATATGCTGACTCTGTAAACCACTNGCCTTCCATCCTTCCGAGGTGGGTAAAATGAGGACCCAAATTGTTGGGGGCAATATGCTGACTCTGTAAACCACTTTGAGAGAGCTGTAAAGCACTATAAAACAGAATATAAATCTAAATGCTATTGCTATCTTCAGCTGGTGCTAAACTAGGATTTGTTTCCTTTTTACCATAACTATAGTTAATATCTTCACACAGTAAATCAATAGACTAACCAAATTGTGAAGGTCTTGAAAGAAAGGCAGTCTCTCTAAAGATGATTTGAGTTTTGAGAAGAATTCAGCTGTTTACTCGAAAATACATTTTACCCCAACATCTCCTTAAATTACCAGTCATTCATGCCACTATAACCCACTACAACTCCCTCTCAACTCATAGTAAATAGTACAATTGCTGATTGTGTGAATGCTTCTACCTATTCCATTCAATTTTATATATAATCTATCGTTCAATTATATAGTTGCCTGTCAAGCAAGATTATTTTTTTTAAAGTAAAAAGTAAAATGTCACTTTTTAAAAAGTAAAAATTTAAAAATCTTTCAGAGATTTCTCAAGCAAATACAAAAGGCTTTAGCCATAATTTTAATACTGTAGAAAATATTGAGTAGAACTGATTCTATGAATTTTGGAACAGTGCCTGCACCATATGGGTTTCCAAAAGAATAGTACACAAATAAAAAGGAAGCTCAGCTTTTATATTAGAAAGATAAATCTTTTGATAAAGGGGCCCTTTCTTTATCACTTTACAAGGCAGATATAATTGTTATTTTGAAAGGACTAAAATATTTTATAAGACTTTTATAAATCACCTAGTATTGCTGTTACATTGGATTCCAAACATTTTAACTGCAACTTTTTTATGTACACAATTAGTAAAAATATGCAATTCTACATGATCTGGTTATATGAATGGATATCAAGTTTCTGATTTTCTGATTATCTATCTATCTATCATCTGTCTATCATCTATCTAGCTATCTATGTATCTATCAAATTGTTATGTTACTCATCTCACCTAAGTGATTCTGGGTGGTTTACAAATATTGCATAGATATATAAAGCAACAATACAATCCAAGATTCTTTTTTAAAACTAGTTTTTGAATGAATGAAATACATTCAAAGAAAAAAAAGGAAAAAATAATAAGGTAAATGTGGAAAAGAAAAACTGAAAAGGAAAAAAAAGAAACAAGGAAAACAAGGAAAAAGAAAGCAGAAAAAAGAAAAAGAAAATAAATGAACAGAATATTTTCTCTTTGACTTTTAATCTTCATTTACAAACCTCTTCCTCTTGGATGACATCATAATTCCTTTCATTTTATAACCCACTGGTGTCAAACATGCTGTATCACATTGCTGTCACGTGATGTTTTGTGACATTTTTCCCATTCGTGGAACTGGGGTGGGCATGGCCTGCAGGCCGCCAGTTTGACACCCATTCTTTCTAATCTCAACCATAAGTCATAAAATCATTTTCTTTTTAATGTAAAAAGTCCATAAGGAGTTTTCAGTCATTGATGAATGTTAATAATGAACTTTTTCTAATTAAATAAATGTTTCTCCATCTCAGCAAATTATGTCAATTTCACCAACTATTTCTCTATTGTGTGTAATGCATTCATTTATTATATATATCCATACCTCAGGTCATAGTCTTCTGACTCTAAAAGTCTTTTGTTTCTCAGCAACACCCATTCTTTCATCCAAACCAAACTATAAGCTGCAGAATATGATTTCAAATTGATACATTATCTCCTTCCCTCTCCCTCTTCTTCTCCTTCTCCCTCCCTCCCTCCATCTATCTTTCTATCTATCTTTTTTTTTTTTTTTTTGCATCTTGACTTTATACTTAACTCATGATTTTTCTCTTGCCGTCCAAGTTTAGATATGACTGTTTGCCATTGCTGGAATGGTACATCAGTGTCGGAACAGGTATTGTCTAAAACAGGGTGTCAAAGTTGATTTAATTGAGGGCTGCATTAAAGTTGTGTTTGATCTCACGGGGCTGGGATGGGTGCGGCTAGGGATGTGGCTAGATTGAGGTCACTTATGTCAGAAGCGCCTGTGGTGACCTGAATGCTCTGCCAGCAAAAACAGGCTCTCAAGCTCTGTTTTCAGCCACAATGGCCTCCTGCAATCCTCTGCCTTTGAAAATGGAGCTCGGGAGGACCGTGTGTGGCCTCCCAGGCTCTGTTTTCTCTGGCAGAGGCACCATTAGCCATTCCCTCATGGTTTCCAGAGGAGCTCCGCAGGCCAGATCTAAGCACCCCACACCTCTGATCTAAAAGAACAATTAAAAAAAATCATTTTAGTTAAAACACTCATTTTTATCACAGAAATTCTCCCCAGCAGCAATTGGGGAGAGAATTTTAAATTCTCCTATCTCGGTGCTACAGCTGCGATCTCGGGGCTCTGAGATCGCAGCTGATATTTTCGCCCCTGGTCGGTCCTAACGGAGACCTAAAACCGTCCCGTAGAGACGGGGATCGTGAAGGGCACAGTCCCAGGATCCAGAGATATCGCAAAATATCTGGTTTGATCCGGGAGAAGCCCTTTTGCTGGCAGCGAAAAGACAGCCTCCAAAGCTGCTGAAGCCGGGACAGCTCCGAAAAGAAAGTGCTTTGAGCGAGGGTGTGTCGAGTGGGTGAGAAAATCTTTTTTGAATTGCAAATAGACTGTTTGAAAGGACACCTTGAACACAAAGAAGAATCTGTGACTTTATTTTTGTTTGACGGAACTGGTTGAGCGGCGTTTATTCTAAGAGATGTCAAATTGAAGTTTGGATTTTTTCTTATCTTTTTATTTTACTGAGGACTTTAATGTGACTTTGCAGGTAACCGGATTGATTTTTTCTTATTTATATATTTCATGCTTCTCTTGATACATTTAATTCTTCTCTTCTAGGATTAGAGGCTCCTTTGTTTATTCTTTCTCTATTTTCTTTTTTTGTTTGAGTCTTTTATAAATATATATATATATATATATATTTTCCTGGCTGGGGGGAAAGGAGGTATGAAGAGATGCTGCAAACACTGCAACAAAAGGCTTGAAATACTTATTGAACTGGGAGAAAAGTGTATAAACACTCTTTCTCAGGACATTTTAATTTGATAAGATAGAGGGGAACTTAGTAAAATATTATTACAGGTGCTTTCTTGGACTCTTATCAATATTTCAACATTTGAGACTTGGCTTTGAAGCTGCTGGAGAAGAGAGTCATAAATAAGAGCCTTGAATAAAGAAATAAAGTGCAGTGTGCAATATATATATATATATATAAATGTGAAATTCCCGCTCGCCAGACTTTTGTAAATTTAATTCTAGTATTTTTTGCTTTTAATTTTAAAAGGGAAAGCCTTAGATTTTTTTTCTTTTTCTTTTTTTTTGTTCTTACTTTTTTGTTCCTTTCATTCTATGCTTTTGGGATCACCTTGCTTTTTCTTTTTGAATAATTTTTGTTTTTTTTTTCTTCTCTCTTCCATTTTTTCTTTTTTTATGGCAGATATTTCAATTGGACTAGGGTATAGAGAACCTGAAGATTTTTCTTTTTCTTTTTTCCCTTCTTCCTCTTTGGTTTTGGACTTTTTATTATTGGACCTTTTTTATTTTGACTATAATTGGCTACTCTATAGTTGATTTAAAAGTCAAAGAGAATCTGAAGCTTTGGAAGATTAAATGAGCAGGAAATAAAAATCAATGGCATCTCCGCTTCTACTCTGCTTCCCACCATCGCTGGACAACATTTAATTCAGACAATGCTGAAGCAAGATGAAAAACAAGAAAAAGTAAACTTTACAGATGCTTATTGCAAGGAATTCAAGATATTAAGATAAAAATAGATGCTATTGACAAAAAAATAGAGAAGACTGATGAAAAAGTGGAAAATATTAAACAAATGATGGGAAGTATGAGGAGAGATTTCAAAGAATTGAGGAAAGGGAAAACAAAGAGAGGAGAAGATAGGAAATATTGATTACTAGAATAACAGTGGTAGAACAAGAAAAAGTGGGATGTTGAGGTGGGAGATGGAAAGGTCAGAATTTTATCTTAGATTTCAAAATATAGAAGAGGAAAAAGGAGAAAATTTGGCTGCGATAATGATAGAAATGTTGGCAGATGCTCTGGAAATTACAGAGGAAAAGATGATGGATGGAGTAGATGAGGTATATCGAGTTTATACAAGATATGCGATGAGAAATAAACTACAAAGGAAGTTCATATTACATTTACCAAAAATCCATCAAAACACAAATACTGCAAGTGGTAGAGAAAAAACATTGAAACATAAAGGTAAAGAGATTGTGGTTTTAAAACAAATACCTAGAAGAGTGAGAGAGATGAGAAAGAAATACCGATTTCTGACTAAAACCTACTGGAAATGAAGTGAACTATAGATGGCTGATACCAGAAGGATTAATTTTTATGTGGCAAGAGCAGGACATAGAATTGATTCATTGAAAAGCAGAAACTCTTCTATGCAGAATTTTTTGGAAGAAGAAGACAGGAGGTAGAGAAGGAGGTCTCATTAATTGAGTTTATGGAGGAACAACTTGAGACGAAAAAGAGAAAGGAGTTGCAGGTGGACAGATGGACAGTAAAGACAACGTGAAGAGAGAGCCACGAGAACTGTTAGATCCAAATATAAAGCATAATCATGAAGAAAAAAAATTGATTACAATGAATATAAATGGACTCAATCAGCTGTTTAAAGAAGGAAAACCTTTCATAAATTAAGAAATTAAAATTTGATATAATTTGCCTACAAGAAGTTCATATTAAAAAACAACATGAGCAATTGTTAATACAACCAAAGTTAGGGAAAATATTTACTTCTCTGACTCAATGTAAGAAAAGAGGATGGTTCTTTATATTAAGAGGATATTTCAGAAAACTGATCAACACGATGAACGGAGTAGTATTAATGGTGGAAATAATGGACATAATAGAAAAATTACTCGCTTGATTGCAATTTATGCCCGAAGATAAACAGGAAGAGTTTTATAAAAAACTAGCATATGGAAAATAATTAACCTGATTATGTCAATATAATATGATGGGGATTTAATGAGAATTGTGGACAACAAATTGGACTACATAACGACGACAATAAAACAACATAGAAAGACTCTCCTTAAATCCTTTTTTAAAATGATAGATGAACTAACCTTCAAAGATATTTGGAGAGAAAGAAATGTCAAAGCCTAAACAATATACTTTTTACTCTAATATAGGCATTTATCATTGTCCAGATTAGATATGATTTGGATCTCAACAGAAATTAATTATTCCACTATCCAAGAAACAAGTATTGAAACAATACTTGGGGCCAGACCATAGTCCAATGACAATTAAAATTGGAAGGTACAAAAAAAAAGATCAGACGCGACATTAATAACACTATTTTTAAAGGAGAAAGATTTTTATACAATGGATGAGAGAAGGAAATTAGCTCTTTTTCTTTAAAAGAAAACAAAAAAGAGCGATACTTCAATGCAGAATGTCTGGGAGACAATGAAGGCAATTGCTAGAGGTTTGATAATAGATTATACAAGAAAAAAGAATATTAGAAAAAGACAAGCTCAGACCCTTGGAAGATGAATATATAAAAACTTTGAAAAAATTTACAGAAATGCCACAGAAAAAAGATATTAAACTGAAACTGATGTAATTAAGCATTAAAATGGAATAATAGGGAAAAGAAGAAATTGGCACAGAAAATCAGAAACTTTAAAAAACAGAATATTTAAGAGCAAATAAACCAGTAGATGCAGCATATAAATTGGAGAAGGAGAAGAATCAAAGAAAATATTGAAATTAATAGATGATCCAAGGCCAAGTTCTATTGGGGTAATAAGGAGAAAAGAAAATTATTCAAGTTTTTATGGCTATAGCGTGGCAATATAAAAAGAGAATTTAGATGAGGATAAAATTAAACAGTAAATTTACAGAAGCTAACTTACCAAAGATACCGTAAAGAGACTGAAGAAATGTTAGAAAGTAATATAACAATGAAGAGATTAAACGAAGCATTTAAAGAGACAAACATAATGGGAAAGCACCGGTCCAGAGGGCTTCCGGCAGAATTCTATAAAAAATTTCAAGAATCATTTGGAGGCATTCCACTCTTAGAAGTTATGAATGAAGTGTATGTTAAAGAAGATTGATACCCAAAACATGGTCAAGGCTTATATTACACTATATTCAACAAGAAGGAGGCTGACCGCTGCCAAATACAGAATTTATAGACCTATTTCTTTATTGAATGCAGATTATAAATTCTTTGCTTCATACTGAGCAGAAAGACTGAAAAAATATTTAAATAAGGTTTATTCACTCAGATAAAATGGATTCCTGCCAAAGAGACCAAATTAGAGACATTGAGAGTAATTTTGACACCTTGGAAATACTATGAGGCTCATCCTGAGAACAAATGGCTTTGATATTTTTAGATCTCAAAAGCTTGACAATGTGAACTGGAGATTTATGTTGTTTACTTGTTGGAACAGATGGCTTTTGCCAGAAAATTTTATTCAAGCAATAGAAGCCATATATAATTACAACAGACAGCAAACGCAATTGATGGATGGAGAATTTACCAGATCTTATTTAATATAAGAAAAGGCCAACAAGACATAGGTGTGTCTTCCTACTCATCCTTTGTTATTCGGTATTTGACTTTGGAAGTGTTAAATAGAAAATTAGGGAATGCATAAACTATAAACAGGAATGAAAATTAAAAAGAAGAATTTAAACTACAAGATTTTGCTGACGACTTAGTTTTATTCTGGGAAGCACCGTTAGAAACGGCCTCCCAAGTATTGGAAAAGAATAGAGACATACGGTGGATGGCTTGGCTTGAAGATAAATAAGATAAAACCAAAGATCTACAAAAAACATTTATGAAACAAGAGAAGAATTGACAGATCTTTTGAAAATTCAAGTACAAATAAGGTTAAGTATTCTGGGATATATTGCGGCAAGATGTAGCACATTAAAAGAAAATAATGTTATACTAACTCAAACAAACGATAATTATGATTTGAAGAAATGGGAAAACTTGGCATTGTCATTTAATAGGGAGAATTTCAACAATTAAGATGGGAATATTTTTACCTAGAATTTATTTCTCTTTCAACAATACCAATTAGATTGGAAAAGATTATTTTGAAATTTAAAATAAAATCATGTTAAAGTTTATATGGCAAGGTAAAAGGCGAGAATAAAGTTAAAGCTTTACAAATGCGAAATTAGAGGAGTGTTTTGGCTTGCCTAATTGGGAATGTATTATCAAGCTGCAAGTTTTGATGTGGGTCAAAGAATGGATAACATTAAGAACAACATAGATTGTGACATTAGAAGGCCATGATTTACTGTTGGGCTGGCAATGCTTTTTTATGGTATAAGCGGAACTAAAAACACAGGGGTATTTTGAAGACATGTATATACGGGGGACTGCTTTTTGTGTTAAGATTGGGAAAAGATAAAAAAAACCAATGTTATTGAAATTCCAAGTTTGGTTATCCGACTATTGAAGCCATTCTCCTATCTATGATGTATAAAAAGGAACAAAACAGTTAGATATGGGGAATTGTTAGATGAAAAGGGTGGACTTAATCGGATCCAAAACTTAGAGAACAAGGTATAAGATGAATTGGTTGTTCATATGCGCAAATACATCCAAGATAT
>BHFT01065513.1:0-12578 GCA_004320025.1 Laticauda laticaudata | reverse complement strand
TCAGCGGACACTTCATTTGGCAGAAGAGTCCTGCAGAGGGTCCATAGAGTTTAGGAGTGGATTTCAATCCAGACAGAATCCCTCCCTAAGGACAGGCCAAGCTTTGGTATATCCCATTTCTGGATGCTCTGAACAGCTCATGGGAGAAAGGGCGTTGGGACTTACCTGATACACCCGTTCTCTGTGAGCTGTGAATAGCATCCAGTGCCACCCATTTCTTTCCATCTGGTGGGGTTCTGTTCTGGTCAGAGATCTAGATTAGGTGATGAGTCCCGGACTTTGACACTCAGTCTTCACAAAACTGGGGGACGCTGAGGAGGTGTCCCGTGGAGGAGGAAAAGCGTCCCAGAGTTTTAAGCCCAGCCTTTCCAGAAGAGACTGAAGCATCTCCCACTTCTGGATGCTCTTCAAAGCTCACAGAGAACAGGTGTATCAGGTAAGTACCAACGCCCTTTCACAAGCTGGTTTGTTTAATTGAGGGACTTAGCTATAGAAAGTCTTTCGCAAGCTATAACAGTTCTTCATTATTATATCAACATTCTCTACATCAGTAGGAAAGTGTATTTGTATCTGCAGCTAAATTTGTAAATAATTGAATAGATATTTAAATATTTTAAGCAAATAACTTGAAATCCAGACAAGATGGAGATGGTTCTGCTTAGAAAAATGGAAAACAACAAATAGTCAATCTAATTGTGTTGAGAAGTGTTACATTTGTCCTAAACACACAGGTTGGAAGAGTGGGTGTGAAATTTGTTTCAGCCCTGAATCTGGATGTTCTTGGGTATTTCATATTTTATTCAGGCCGACCTTTGGTAGATAATCTCCTTTGGCTGATGAGATGGATGGAGGCTGCTTGTTTTATTACTGTGTTTTAATGAAGATTAACTAGGCTTTAAATTTCATTTATTTGTTTGTTTAGTTTTATATATGCCTCTCCAATTGCCATTATCTATTAACAGTGTACATCGACAGTCCCCAGGTTACAAAGCTCATACAAAGCAAAATTAAGGTAAAACAGATTAAAATACAACATTCAATAGGTACCAAATCTCCAGGAGAAATAAAAGTTATCCTCTATAAGGGTCTTAATGGCCTTCCAAAAAGCTAGTATCTAAGTCTAACTGCTATTGCTAGTGCTTTTGCTATCTAGTGATAGTAAAAAAAAAAAACACCTTCATCTGCATTAAACAAAGGCAATATATAGACATTTTTAATTAAATGGGCCATTCCTGCTCCTGGTTAAAACTTAGGTCCAGTTCATCATGGCATTCTGCATGCATGTGGACCCCAGATGTACCTCTTGCAATCATGGAATGGAGAGTTGACTTACTCTACATGCTGCCTTTAATTGCCATTGACAGGATCAGTTAAATGTTCTATTGCCACAGATTAGAAGTCTTGCCTGAAGACCTCTGCCTATTTCTCCAAAGTATCATTCATCGTTCCTTATTTTAGTCCACAATACAGAAGCAACTGAAAAAGATCATATCTCAGCAAGTTGCATTTACTCTACAGACTTAATTTTCATGTTACATTTGCATATATTCTGGTTTTTCTCTTCAGCATATATATCCTGCAGCCTCAGCCCTAGGAACTATGAAATCAGGCTGTTCTTTCTCTGTTCCTGCAGATCAGTTCTGACATTATCCTGAAATCACAGCATCGGACTCAGCATTTTGTTCCTCAAGGTTTTTCAGGCTCGGCAGAGCTGACAGCGGAAACCAATCTTGAGCAGCTAGGTAGAACATATTGTTTTACCCTCAAAGCAAAATAAATCATTTAAAAACTAAGCTGACTCTGTGGTCTGCATCTTCTTAAAAGGGTGAAAATTATTGCAATATTTTCTAGCTAATGCACTTTTAAAAAAGAGTATTACCAGATTAAACAAAAAACAAACAGATATTTGACAGGAGCCCTGGTTTTCACATAATGACATGTCAAATCTCTCACACTAGAGAGACCTAGAGATAATGACAGGGTAACTAGCAAAGCAATAAGGAAGTCAGCATGGCATTTGCTCCTTTTCCAGCATCATGGTGCCCAATTAGAGGAAGCAATGCTGGTGGACTCTCATTTGTTCCCAGAGAATGGTGAGGAATCTGTAATTACAGTGGCACTAAATGGTGGGCTGCAAAACAACAGATTGGTAGTTACAGTGTAATTAAACAACAGTGACATACAAGGAGAACTTTTGCCTCCTAGTTGAAAGCAATAGTCATCCAAGCTGTGTCTAATTATGCAGAGCAAGCTTTTGCACTCTGGTGAAAAAGAAGAGTAGTTGCCTTGGTTCACAGAGGAACTGTGTTTCTAGTTTTTTTTTAAGTACTACTACTGAATAATCCATAGTTAACCAATAGTAATTTGCTGTTAAACTATTACTTATTCCCTCTGGTTATAAAAGGGAATTGGAAAATGGGTTATCTGTATTTTGTTTCTTGAGTTTCTCTTTGGCAACTAATGGAAAAACACACCTTCAAAATAGTTGTACTGTGTAAGAATAATCTTCCACAATAATCTTGGGGAACAAGAAGAAGAGGTGTAACCAAGATAAATGATCAGATTTTAAAAAATCTGAGTCTGGGACTGTAAATTAAATAACAGACCATGTTTCCATTGAAGTTCTCCATGGATATACTACAAGTATCTAAAAGGAAGTAAGGGGATTTCCAAAATAAGCTATCTTTGTAATAGGAGAGTCACCTTAAGATTTTCTGAAAATCTAATCTAGTAATGGAGACAATAATGGGGTGAGTTGTCTCTTCTTCTTTGAGCGGGGTGATCATTTTCATATTGGTATGTTCTACCACTAATCCTGAAGGCACTATGTAATCATCATGACTAAGTACTAATAATCCTCCTTGTTCATAATTCCACTAAAAGTATGTAAAGCCCCACTCTTCAAAATCATGAAAAACACATTTTATAAATAGAAAATTAAAGGGGAAATTAATATTTTCCTAAAGGGTGATCAAAATCTGAAGAGAAACCTATATCAAAGGCCAGAAGTATAGAAATGAAAAGTAACACAATTATCACCGACCAGTTCCTATTTGTAATAGGATTGTTTTAATTCTTTTTATATTTTTACTTTTTAACCACCCGGAGTTGAGTGGTGTGCACATTTAAATAATTATAATTTACCTGGATCTGCTTATATCCAATAATGTCTTTAATACTGTCAATCAACAACATCTGCCTATTCCAGATGATTGGGAAAAACTCAATAGGTGGATAAAAATGCCAAGTCCAGTTTGAACATCTGACTGACTATGTGAGCAACCATAATCATAAGCCATGATGATACCAAAGAGACTAACATGGGCTACAAGAAAGAGCAAATAAAAAAGAGAAAAGAGACATGGCAAGGGAAAGTATTAAATGGCCAATTCATATAAAACTAGCAGGCCAAGCAGATAACAACAAAACCTTTCAATGACTAAGAGCAGGTTCATTCTGGCTACACGATAAACAAATCTTAAGAACAAATATATATAAAGCCAGAATTGAGAAAACAACAATGGCAAATGCTATTTTTGTGAAGAAACTGAAGAAACAGTGGACTACCTAGTTAGCAAGAAGATCACAGAAACTGACTACAAATGACAGCATGACTAAGAAGCAACAATGGTGCATTGGAACACCTGCAAGAATACCACTTGCCTGCAAACAAGAACTGGTGAGATCATAAAATAGAGAAAATAATAGACAACAAAGAAGCTACAGTGCTCTGGGACTTAAGAATTCAAATATGCAAGCATCTGCTACCCAACATTCCAGACTTATTGTTGATAAGAAATTTTTAAAAAGTCTGGATAGAGAACACAACAATATCTGGAGACAGCAGAATAGAACAGAAAATCACAAAATATAAGAGCTAGCAAACAGAAGGAGAACTGTGGCAAAAGAAAAGAAAACTAGTGCAAAAGAGGTAGTCCTTAATTTACAACAGTTCACTTAGTGACCAGCACTTAAGAAAGTGCAGCATCCCCATGATCATGTGATTTACATTCAGATGCTTGAAAACTGACTTGTATGACAGTTTGCAATGTCCCAAGGTGATGTGATCCCCTTTTGTGATCTTCTGACAAACAAAGTCAAAGGGGAAGCCAGATTCACTTAACAGCCTGGTTGTTAATTTAAGAACTGCAGTGATTCAGTTTACAAATGTGGCAAGAAAGGTTATAAAATGGGGGCAAAACTCACTTAAGAAATTTCTCACTTAACAACATAATTTTGGGCTCAATTATGGTCATAAGTTGAGGACTACCTATACTAATAGGTGTTTGGGTGCAGTTCCAAAAATCTGGAGCACCACTTGAATATAATTGGCATTGAAAAAACACCATCAGTTAATTGCAAAAGGCTTTATTTGGAACAGGAAACTTCTTGTGACAATACCTTTAAATTATTAAACAACACCTACCTATCCCAAGTCCTTGGGAAAGACTCAATAGGCAGACAAAAATGTCAAATCCAGTCTAAACATCAGCTGATTGCGTGACCAACCATAATATCAGAGGAAAATATACCATATAGAAATATAGTAATTTACTTTAGTTTACTTTATTGTCATTGCATCTTGTACAATGAAATTAAATGTTATATAGTTTTGAAATGTGAATAAACTCTAAAACTATGCAATATGGCAAACAACAAGCAAATATTGGAACAGGTAAATTTTGAACATTATTAGAAGAGAAACATTGAAAATAAAATTGTCAATGTTATCATTCCTCTCTTTGTGCCTTGTGCATATATACAATTCCTTCAGGTCCCAGAATTTATAGCCAGACAAGTTGGAGAGTTTAGGTTCCAAATTACAAAGTGCTCACTCAACGAACCAGTTGTTACACTGATTGAATCACACCTCTGACTTGGATATATAAAAGTATCTCTTCTAGACCAGAAACAATTCTGTCATATCATATTATTGGAGAAGCCAATGCAATCTAGATTATGAGTCTTACTATCTGCTACACCTTATTTTTAAAAATGGATTTAAGATGTTTATGGCCTTTACATGAGAGATATTTTACACTGATATAATGGAAAATTCAAATATTTCTATGCAGTTAAGATTGAATTTGCTATTAAGAACTGAATTTTTTTCCCCTTCACATTTGGGTTTTTTTTTTCCTTTTCTACTTATTTTTCTTTGTACAACTTTTTTTGTGCTTAGCTGACAACTTTCTGCTCTATGTTTCTATATTAAAAAATACTGTAAAACAAAATTAAAATGTAGATTGATTCCCTTTCCCCTCTTCCTTCACAATATATAGATGCATTACTTTCATTGCCCATCATTAACTTCAGTTAATTTTTTTAGAGTAAAAAACCGCCACAATAAAGGTGAAACTTGAAAAATTAGAATATCATGCAAAAGTTCATTTATTTCAGTAATGCAACTTAAAAAGTGAAACTAATATTTACATGCCAAAGCAAGACAGTTCAAGCCATTGATTTGTCATAATTGTGATGATTATGGCTGACAGCTCATGAAACCCAAATCCACAATCTCAGAAAATTAGAATATTACATGCAATCAATAAAACAAGGAATGTACATAGAACAATATTCTGACTCTTGAAAAGTATAGAATGATTATGTTACTCAGACTTGCGTTTGCGGCCCCTTTTGTAGCCAATACTGCCTAATGCCGGTTGTGGCATGGAAGCTATCAGCCTGTGCACTGCTGTGGTGTGATGGAAGACCAGGATGCTTCAACAGCGGCCTTCAGCTCTTCTGCATGGTTCGGTTCTCATGTCTCTTCATCTTTCTCTTGGCAATGACCCAAGAGATTCTTAGGGTTCAGGCTCAGGTGAGTTTGCTTGGCCAATCAAAGCACAGTAATCCCATGGTCATTTGAACCAGGTTTGGTGCTTTTTGGCCATGTGGGCAGGTGCCAAGTCCTGCTGGAAAATGAAAGTCAAACATCCCCAAAAAAGCTCATCTTGTGGAAGGAAAGGATGAAGTGCCTCCAAAATTCTCCTGGTAGACGCTGCGTTGACCCTGACTTCATGAAGCACAGCGGACCAACGACCAAGCAGATGACATGGCTCCCCTAATCAACACAGACTGTGGAAAAAATTTCACACTGCGACTTCAAGCATCTTGCAGTTGTGTGCTTGCCTCTCCATTCTTCCTCCAGACTCTGCAAAAGTTTCTTCTCATCAGAAAAGAGTACTTTGACCACTGAGCAAACAGGACCAAGTCTGTTTTTCTTTAGCCCAGGTAAGATGCTTCGGATGTTTGTGGTTCAGGGTGGCTTTGACAAGAGGGATTGAAGCCCATTGGTCCAAGGATCCGTTGTGTGTGGTACCTCTTGATGCACTGACCCTCCAAGGCCCGGCCTTTCCCCCCAAGTCCACTCCTTGTGAAAGTCCCCAACACTTTTGAATGCGCCTTTTTCCTGACAATCAGGCTCAGCTGCAGGTCACCCCTGTTGCTTGTGCACCTTTTTCTTTCCACACTTTTCCCTTCCACATAACTTTCTATTTTAATGTTGCTTTTTGATACAGCACTTTGGAAACCATCCAACTTTGTTTGCAATTTACCTTTTGAGGCTTTTCCCTCCTTATGAGGGTGTCAATGATGGGTTTTCTGCATAAACGTTCAGGTCAGCAGTCTTTCCCATGCTTTGTATTTCCTCTGAACAGAGTGAGATACATTTAAAGGCTCAGGAACCCTTTCGGGTTGTCATGCTTAATTAGTGATTAGAGTGGGACACTGTGAGTCTAGAATAGTGCACCTTTTCACAAGATTCTTATTTTCTGAGATTGTGATTTGGGGTTTTCTTGAGCTATAAGCCTAATCATCACAATGTATGACAATCACAGCTTGAACTATCTTGCTTGCCATGTAGTGAGTCATCTCATATATTAGTTTCACCTTTTAAGTTGCATTACTGAAATAAATGAACTTTTGCATGATATTCTAATTTTTCAAGTTTCACCTGTATGTCCACTTTTTTTTTAATTTCCCTCTTCAGTGGGAAGTATTTATTCACCCTACTTTCTGGTTTTCAACTGATGGCTAGATTAGAGGAGCTCTCCTCTTCTTTCACAACTGATACATTTTCTGGGTGCCTTTGGAGAAGAATTTCATCAAACCCTTTCTGAAAATCCATTGTCTACTGGTACCATTATCCGTATGGCTGATTACCCTAAAGAATGAACCATACTATTGGACACCTGCCTAT
Organism: Laticauda laticaudata; assembly: GCA_004320025.1. Lineage (NCBI taxonomy): Eukaryota > Metazoa > Chordata > Lepidosauria > Squamata > Elapidae > Laticauda > Laticauda laticaudata. Next base: position 5,377 of record BHFT01065513.1, on the reverse strand, counting down.
TCTGAAGCAAGTTCCATTGAGGCTTATTCATAAGTAAATGGGTATAGAATTGCTCCATAAAAGGTTTATGAGGTAGGATCTATCTTTAGAATAGCTGTGCTAAAACAATTTCCACCTTAGAAATGCTGTAGTTATCGGTAACAATTTTATGCAACATTTAGCTTAATTTCAAAAGTCTTTGGAAGATATCAGTTGAAATCTCAGATAAGATATTTCTTTCTTTTCCTGTAGTTTACAATGGACACAGAGTACATTTGTCCTTGTCTTTCCAATCTGTCTGCTCTTCAGCATAGAGACTAATCTCAGGGACAGGTTTTGTTAGAAATGCTGCTGCTTTTCCCTGTGCCCCAGAACCTTCATATGTCCATCAGATTCACCATTACTGTTCCAAGGCAGGGAGAAAAAATAATATTCTCTGCTGAAATAGCAATTTGGAAGTCATATTAGCAACATAGTTATTACTGCACTTAAGAATAAGAATTGCAATTTGGAAAGATGTCTGATGTGCCACCAAGCTCTTTCTTCTAGTAGGAAAAGAGGACAGGCATATTGGTGAGACAAAGATAGATACTGATTCATAATACATGATATTCATATTTAAAAGGTTTATTTCTCTAGCTCTTGAGGTCAGGGCTAATATAATATTTCCTGAAACCAAATGGTATTTCTGAAGTCCCATTAAGTCCAGGTTTTTTTTTTTAAAGCCCAGGATACTATTAAAGAATAGTAGCCTAAAATCAAAATACAATTTTGATAGAACTATCATCCTTTGAAATTATAGTATCTGTAATATGGCTGTACTGTAGAAATGAAAAAAATATCTATTTGGTAACTGTAGTTAGGTGTATTGTGAATGTATTTCTAAAGGAATATAAAATTTTAAATTCTTTTGCTTTATTGCAAGAATATTTGCTCTCTGTTTTAGTATTATTTTATTCAAAGAAAATATTTTTCCTGGATTTGTTAATGTGACCAATTTTTAATGTTTGCTACTGCAGCTTATAGCTATACCACTTTATTGTACATGTGTATCTCTGAGTCTATCCCATTAAATTCAATGGCTTGTTTATAAGGAGAGAAATAGAGCATTATATTTTCATTTTCTGATTAGGATTTTAGAATTTTCCAGATGATAACTGATTCTGAATTGCTATTATTATTTGATTTTTTTTGTTGTTTTATATCTATTAACAACTTTTGCCTATGGCAGGGGTGTCAAACTCAAGGCCCGAGGGCCGGATCTGGCCCATGGGCTGCTTAAATCTGGCCCATAGGGCCATTCTGGAAACAGCAAGGGACTGGCCCACAGTGGCTCTGCCGGTGAAAAGGGAGCTCAGGAGAGCTGTGTGCAGCTCTCCCAAACTTTATTTTTGCTGGCAGAAAGTTGCAAGAGGCCATTGCAGCTGGAAATAGAGCTCAGGAACTCATTTTTGCTGGCAGAGTGCTTGGGCCAACCCGGACTCCTGAGGTCAAACACAACTCTGATGTGGCCCTCAGTGAAATTGAGTTTGACACCCCTGGCCTATGGTTTTGAAGTCACTTGCTTGATCTAATGTTCAACCTTCTAGTATTTTGGATTTTGCCTATACACCTCAGGACTCAAAGTGAATAGGTTCTGTTTTTGCGTATAGATTGCTGCTTGGAGAAACTGACTTGTGCATAATATTATCAACCAGTGGGAATAGATTGCATCTGCAATATCTTTTCCCAGAGTAAGTATAGGCTTTGACACTGTTGATGAATGTATAGAATTGGGGAAAAATGAACCCAGTGATTGAGAAAAGAACAGATAGGGAGTAATCAAGTGATCTCCTGGTGAATATCATGTAACATTCATGAAAATGGTAAAATAAGATTGTCCAGTTTTCAGTATAGCAGCATCTATTTGAATATACTTTAATTCACCATAAACACAGTTTTTTGTGCCTTATTTTTTTTTCAAAAAATAATTTTGAATGTTTTGGTACAAGATAAAATTTATTTACAAAGCAATAACCATATGGATCCCCCAATAAATTGAGAGAGCATATTCTAAGGAGGAGAAAGAAACTTGTCTGCTTACTTCTAATTATTCCCTGGGTAGAACTTCAGAAAGAAAGAAAGAAAGAAAGAAAGAAAGAAAGAAAGAAAGAAAGAAAGAAAGAAAGAAAGAAAGAAAGAAAGAAAGAAAGAAAGAAAGAAAGAAAGAAAAGAAAAGAAAAGAAAAGAAAAAAAAAACTTTCAGCTCCTCTTAGGGCATTTTTTATTGCAAGTTAGTGTATGCCACACTAGCATACAGAACTACTGTCTTATCTATTCATTCTAAAATTCAGCAGGATGTATGATAGATATAGCTTTGTGTGATTGAGTACTTATTTGCATGATAAAATTTTTCTGCTTACCTTCATTTATTAAACAAATCATACCAGGAATGTGTTCCATATTAACATACTTCAAATAGTCTATTCCTATTGGTCGAGAAATACTAGAAGCTGATTGGTTCCTTTCTCGATGCTGATTGGCCAATAATAGCTAACCTATGACTGGCCAGCTCAGCGGCGGGAAAAACAAGCAGCCGTCATTGGCCACTAGCCGCAAGCAGCCTCTCTATAAAAAGAGCTGCCGTGGCTCCTGGTTCAGACGGACTTTCTGCACTAAATAAAAGAGTTACGCTGAAGTTACGCTGGTTTCTGGTCTCATTCTTCGCGAACACTACAGAATGGGAACTGAGAGGATATATGATTTAGAGTGAACAAAGGAGAGAGATGCAGATCAGTGGTGGTATTCAATTTTTTTTACTACCAGTTATGTGAGCGGGGCGGGATTTGGTGGGCGTGGCAGGGGAAGGATACTATAAAATCCCCATTTCCACCCCACAGCGGGGGAAGGATACTGTAAAATCCCCATTCCCTCCCCACTCCACTAAGTCTATTTAGGGTCTATTAAGATATCTGCTTTCCAGCTCCTTTCTGTGCAGAGCACAAAAGAAGACCCAGCCGATCAGCTGGGACTCCGATCAGCTGGGACTTGAGAGACAATGAATAGATGGGGGCAGGCCAATCAGAGGTGGTATTTGCTGGTAATTTCCGCTACCAGTTCTCCAGAACTGGTCAGAACCTGCTAAATACCACCTCTGATGCAGATTCCAACTATGGTCATGGAGACTTACTACTTTTATTCTTAGTTATCAGGACAATTCTTTTCCTTTTCTTTTTTTTGCAATTTGAATTCCTGAATGCCAGTTCTGGTCATCTGGTTCAAGTCTAACACCATTCTATGCTGGCTAGCAGGGTGGCTAGTACACCAACAATATGCTGATCTTTTGCCAAAGCTTAGCTCCAGAAACATGTCCCCCAAAACTGGCTTATCTACCAAGGGCTTTAAAAAATCATCCCTCTCAGATTAAGCCTCATATTGCAAAGAGTAGTCTGATGCCTTCACATTCATTCAGCCATGAGTCTGGGATGGAAGAGAAGCAAGATTACACTAAATAAATAAACTAAATCCTAAATAAACAAACAGAATGGCCTTTTGTAAGTTTCCTCGAGACATTTGACTGCTGTCTCTTGGGAAACAAATACTAGCTTAGATGGATTCTTTGCTCTGATCTGGTACAGCTAGTTCTTGAATAACATGCTAAAGGTCATACGAGAAAGCAGTTACTGACAAGGCAATTTGTCTTTAAAGCACAGCAAGATCCTATTATTTTTGCTTCAAAGGACCAGCATACAGTTACTCTGGGATGAGATACTAGAACCTAAATCTTTAACATTTTAAATCCATCCTTAACCTAGCAAACAACCAAGTAGCTTTTAATTTTTAAATAACCTATCACAAAGAAGGAAAACAATCCAAACCCTCTTTCAGACACATTTCATGCTGTCCTCTTGTTGCCCTCTAACCTTCCTTATATTTTTCAAAATTCTGTGTTCTTGGGTCTATTCAGATATAGTCCTGAGTTTTGTGTTTTAGCTGAGCCCAAAGAACCCAAAACAGCAATAAATAAAGAAGAAAACACACACAACCTCGCTTCTGTGCAGTGGCTTCCCTTCAACAGGTTCAACCTAGTGGCAGACATTCACTTAATAAGAGGAGAGCGATCAGACTTTGCTGTGCCTGGCTAGCTAATTGGTGCTTGGCTGATCCATTTGTCTTGCTAGAGCTAGAACTGCAAGATACATTGTTCTTCAGAGGTAGCCAGCAAAGGAGCTATAGGTAGCTAAACAAGAGGGTCAGGTGCTTGATGCAAATAGTACATCAGCGTTTATCTGGATGACTACCAGCAGCAATGGCAAAACTCCATTTTCATTTATTTATTTATATCCTACCTTTATTATTTTTGAAAATAATTCAAGGGGGCAAACATATCCATTATTTTTTTAGTTTTTCTTTTTTCTGTTGTTTTTAAGGCAGTTTCAATGTGGCAAGAGCCCTTTTTGCCTATTTTCCCCTGTCCTGAGGCCACCATTTGCAGTCAACCTCTTTTGTTAGAAATTGTGCCAGCAGTTGCTGGGAAAAGCTTGCCTTTTATGCTCCTTAGCCCCATTTCTGATGCATATTTGGTTCAGTTGCAATGGCAGTTTGACTTGATCGAATTTGAGTACTATTGTAGTGGAATGTTGATTTATAATTAGAAAGTTGTGAGTGAAGTAATCTTTCAGGGCTGTGGAAGAGGGCTCCTCCCAACTAGTACTTCCTTTATAAACTGTACTTTTAATAACTGTGGAACACTTTTGTTGCATTTTAAAATGAAAAAAAGTCCACAATGCCAAATAATAACATACAGGCCAATAAATGCTGGAAGAAGAAGAGGAAAAACCAGCAGGTCACCCACTCCCACAAGAAATCCCAGATCTTTAAAGGAAGGAAGTCTAGCTAAGTCTTGGGCTTGGGGAAGCTCCTACAAAATACAGGAGCATTTATTTCTTCAATTACTGGACATGACAACCTAAAAATAATTGACTTCGGTAAACATCAAACTGACTGATATCCAGGAGACAAAACTAAAAGTATTCAAAATAAGTAAGGAGGGAGTGATATAAGTATGCTCAAGGATAAAAATTAAAAATGGAAAACTCAGAATTTAATCTCGCTTTGGAAGCCTAAAGAATAAGACTAAATTAGCTTTACTTTCTGCAGTAGCCTCATGCTTGTAATCATATATTTTTAGCCAGAGGTGGTATTCAACAGGTTCTGACCAGTTCGGGAGAACTGGTAATGGAAATTTTGAGTAGTTCAGAGAATCGGCAAATACCACCTCTGACTAGAGATTTTACACTATCCTCCCCCTGTCACACCCACCAAGGCACGCCCACAGAATCTGTTCTATATGTAAATGGTTGAATCCTAAACTACTGTTCTGATTGGTCCAGATAAGTGAGAGGTGGATTGGTTCACT
>BHFT01065511.1:0-18138 GCA_004320025.1 Laticauda laticaudata | reverse complement strand
AGTCCCTCATTCTGATTGGCCGAAAAGGCCACTTACGGATTGGTTCACTAAGAACCAATCCGGGAAGCCGCCAAACGTCAGGAAGAGTTAAACAAGTGTTATTGGCTGCAAGCCGGCAGGCAAGCTGCTAAATAAAGGGCTGCCGCGGCTTGGGCTATGTTCCGCATCTTTTGCCTTGCGAGTTTAAATAAAATAGTTGTTGTTTGGAACCCAGTCTCACGCGCTTCTTTCCGGATGGAACACACAGCTTTTATCTTCTTAAAGGAGGGGCCATTACCTTGCAGCCTTACTCCTGAGTCACCTGTGCTATTGTAACTGCTCTTTCCTGTGAGCAATCCTGCGTGCAAATGCACTTGGCACAGGCTCTTTGGGAACCTCCTCATCAATACTGCCAGCCCCCACAATTTCTGAAGGCAGCAGTCTACTCCCAAATGGTTCTGGCCCCTCATCTGAGTCCTCGCTCTCCTCAGCCGTCTGCACCTGCTGCCGGTTAACCACAACACTCCATTTCTTGGCTTTACTTTAAGTATGCTGCTGTATGTATTTATTTTTAGATGTTTTTATGATTTTTAATTGTCTTATTTTATAGCTTTAGAATTGTAAGCTGCCCAGAATCCCTGAGACACTGAGATGGGCAGCTATAGAAACTGAATGAATGAGTCAATGAATGAATATGTGAAGCAAAGCAGCTGTGCATGCACATACATGCACAAGACATTTGAGAATAGCTTGTGAAGAAGTCATGGAGCTGGGGGGGAAATGGCTGCTTTAAGTGTACAGAGAGAAGTGGCTTGTCTGGCAGATTTAGAACTCTACTTTTTTTTCAAAAGATTTACAGTATCTTATTTTTTCCCCTGATCCCACTCCTTTTAATTTTTTTGCATAGAACATATTTTCCTCCACTTTTAATACTTTTTTTCCTACTAAACAGATAAATGCAAATAGCCTTTAATAGCAGAAGAAAGCAGAGGAAATGTTTCATGATAAGAAAGTCATCATTAGCATATACTAATGTTTCCAGAATAAGCTGAATTTAAAAGGTATATCTGCACAAATGGTTATTGTAGCTCTTTTCCTCAGAAGAAGACAATCTAAAATACTGTATAAAGTAAAGTATAAAATATTTCAGTGGCTGCAAACTGTGGACATATCTATGAGGGTTTTTTTGACAACAATATGAAAGTAGGAAAAAACTTGCTTACATTAAGACAAATGCTAGAATATTTTTGCCTTTAAATCCAAAATGCTGCAGAGCCTCAGTATAACTACTTTTTCAATCTATTGTCACTACTGCATCACTGAGAAGCAGTATATAATTATTTTTAAAGACAATTTAATCTTTCTTCATTAATCTTTGTGTGGGGCATGCAGTCTTTTCTAATAGTCTGGACATTTGTTATCTGCATAAATCCACGATTACTCTTCCCAGATTTAATGCCTTTACTAGCAGAGGTTCTTGAATGGAGGTATAATAATTTTCATTCCAGGATCTAATCTATATCTGTATGAAAGGTGCTGTTGAACCAACATAGTAACTTTTATTTAGCCGTCTATTGTTCAGTTCATTGTGCTTTAAATTAATAACTACTGCCTCACTGTGTATGTTCTAAACATTCCATGGAAGAGAATACATTTTTCAATAAATTCTTAGAAACTTCATAAAAGTAGCAATATATCAATCATAATCACTGTTAGAAAACTCTGAAAATAATAAAGTTCTGATTGATTGCTTCCATGTTAGAGGACAAACAGCTACACATTTTTTCTATTGAATATTTAAATTTTGTCATAACTTTTGTTGATTGATTATACATTCTTCTGATCAATGATTAAGTAAATTATGATTTGATTTGATTCTACCATGTTATCTTTCTGTACTTGCTGAGAGTCTTGTGATTCAAAGACACAATTTTACACCATTTTTTGTTGTACATAAGTGAAGTGGGAAAGGCCAGGCCATTTCATTTTGGGAACTTCAGATCTTGATCATCTCTCTTATCTGGTTCAACAATTATACGAAGCCATTGGGAGAAGCCACATTAGGCCCACTTAGAAGCATGGCAAAAACTTTGATCTAGTGTTGGAGCTAACAGGATTTCAGTCAGGATAAACAAAATCAGATTCAACTCCAGCAAGATGAAGAGGTTGTTAATTTAGAAATCTACAGATCCAAGAATTGTGTCAACTTTGATTCTTAGTGGACTGCCTTTCTTCAGAAAGAGTAAATTTGCAATCTGAGGGTCCTTGTAGACTCACAAATCTTGCTAAAAGAACAAGTGAAAGTTGAATTCGAGAACCTTTGCCCAGCAACCCAATATGGAACAGGATGTGCGGAAGATGGTTGGTGTTGCCATTGCTATATCTGTTAAAGATTACTGAAATTCACTTTTCATGGAGTTGCATGTGAAGATTTTCTAGAAAATTCAGCAAGACCAAAATGGAGCAGCTTTCATGCTCCTTCTATATCATACCACTGCTACAGGACCTACACTAATTGCTATATTTCCAAGGGCAATTCTAGGTGTTAGTTGCTTCCTTTGAAGCCATTTTTGGCCCTGGGATTCAAAGAGAGTTTCTCTTTCAGATTGAGATATACTATGTAGTCAGAGTCCCTGCTAAAGGGGAAGTGGAAGAAGTAATTCCAACAGTGTGCATTCTCTGAAAGGTCTTCCCTCCAATGGAGTAATTATTTTTTGAGATGAGGATGATTTCAAGGTTGGTGAGAAAGTGCTAAAAATCTGGCTGAGACTGACTACGGAACTACCAGCACTAATATTCATTTTTAAAATTTGTTGTGTTTTCTGTATTACTATTACTTATTGTCATTATTTTCTTTCATTCTGAACATCTGTAAATTAACAAGACTCCATTAATTAATATAACGAAGGCATTATGTGTTAGACACGTCAGACAGGAATGTACAGTTATTAGAGACATTACATCTCAACAATGTAACTGAACTGTACATTCATTCATATTTTGGTACAACTTAAACAACTATATATAAAATTATTCTTTTCACGTGGGATATGTTATTAGTAAAAAAAACCACGAACATGAAAAAATTAGTTTTTTTAATTTAATATGAAAATTTCCCATTAAAGACATTGCCTAGGTTTGCTTGTCCCCAGGAACATGTATATATGTGTACATTTATTTATTTGTAAAGTTTATAGGATGCCAATTATAGTAACTGAATGGCCTGAAGTATTATGGAAGAAATATTGAACTATTATAGTTTGAAGCAGTACAGAAGGAAATTCTATATGAATCCTCTTATGCTCCTGCTTATATCATGGGGTGAGAGGTGGGTGACGAAAGCTAAAATTTGGTCTTAGCCTCAGAAAAAAGTGAACAAAATAGTTTGATTTTCTGCACCAGATTCTAGATACTAAAATCAAAATATTAAAAAAGATTTTTTTACTTTCAGATTCTAATGATTCATTTGAAAGTTGCCCAAGAGCCTGAAATAGAACTTGGTTGAAGTTTGGTAATGCAGTTATTTAAATATAAGTGGTCAATCAATTTTAGCATTCTTTAACCAGGTGACATATGGTAACATCTACTAATATTTGTTATTATTAGTGTCATTTTTGCACTATTATCTTAAAAGTGTAGATTAAAAAGTATTTTCTCACTCTCATCCTTACTTATGAATTGTTGAAAAAGCATGAGTAGCAGCAGAAAGAACTTGTCTAAAATTTGAAAGCTAGAATGAAAAAAAAATATTTGTCAACAGCAACACCAAAATCATAGCAATAAAGTTGCTATTTCTGAAATTTGTCTTAGTTCTTATAAACTTCATGAGCTAAGGCACACCATATATTTTGATAATCTTATACTAAAATATTGATAAATGCTTTCATATCACAGCAGTTGGTTTATTCATTTGACATATGAAATAGTCGTAAAATACCCACATTTGTAAATGTAGGGCAGCTTCCAACAATTTGGAACAAATTATGCACAATAAATAAATAATTGCCCTTTAGAAATTCAAACTCATAGTATGAGTAATTTTAATGAAAACATTATTTATCTAAACTATCAATATTTTAGAAGTGTCAATACAGCATAATATCCTGGGTGAGGATAGATAATATATGCAAACAACTCAAAGAATTTAGTCTCCATGCTAGTGCCAGCCATGGCCAAGAAATAGACAGAACTGTGAAAATGTTCTATGCAGAAAGGTAAAAATCACATGATGAGCCATTGGCATTCACTGTGAATTTTGTTTTGAGTAATGACTATGCTGAAGGAAGTATTTCTTCCTTCAGATGCTGTAACTATCAGTGAAACAGAACTCATTTCCCCAACAAAAGTTTTCAATTCTCTTCTGCCTTGATATGATGCAGTGCAGTAGCATACCTACTGGTAGTGTATTTAATACTTTATTTTTGTAAGCCACCTGGAATCACCAAGAGTGAGTCAGATAGCCATGCAATTTTTAAAATAAATAAATAATAAATAAAATATTCAGAGCTGACTAGCAGGAGGAGGAGGATCCAGGCTGGCCAAATCATACCATTGCCAGTCTACCTGATTTATCTCCATTGCTTTCCCACACCACTGATTGCCAAGTAGTTGATTGGGATACCAGCAGCAATAACTTGACTCCATACCCACTTCTGACCCTCCAGATAACCTCCTTGTCATCTTAAGCAGGTAAGAGATTCTTAGCAGGCACCCTTTGTCCCCAAAGTTGCCAAAAGGACTGACAAGAGGCACTCTTTGTCAGTAAATTCTCCACTGACAATGTCTTCTACAGATGAAACTCAAAAAATTAGAATATCGTGCAAAAGTTCATTTATTTCAGTAATGCAACTTAAAAGGTAAACCTAATATAATATTGAGCATAGACCATTACATTGCAAAGCCAATAAGTTCAAGCGATGATTTGTCATATATTGTGAATGATTGCTTTACAGCTCATGAAAACCTCAAATCACATCTCAGAAGAATTCAGATATGTGAAAGTTCACTATTGCTTGGCTCAAGATGTCCCATCTATCAGCCAATTAACCATAACACCTGCAAAGGGTTCCTGAGCTTTAAATTATGGTCTTTCAGTCTGGTTCACGCAGGAATTCACAATCATGGGAAAGACTGCTGACCTGACGTTGTTGCAGAAAATCATCATTGACACCTTCCATACGGAGGGAAAGCCTCAAAAGGTAATTCAAAGAAGTTGGATGTTTCCCAAAGTGCTTCGTATCAAGCACATTAATAGAAACAGTTATGTGGAAGAGGAAAAGCGTGGAAGCAGAAAAAGGTGCACAAGCAAGCAGGGATACCATAGCTGGAGAAGGTATGTCAGGAAGGCCATTCAAAAGCATTTGGGGACTTTCACAGGGAGTGGACTGGGCTGGAGTCAGTGCATCAAGAGCCAGCCACACACAGACGGATACAATGCTCTGGCTTAGAATACTGCTCTGTCTTGCATATTGCAAAAAAAAAAAAAAAATCAGAAGAAAATACAGACTGAATCGTCAGCTTGTTGATGGAATCCAAGCTCTGTAGCAGGACCTTGTAATACCAATCTCTAATGATCTTAAGTTAACTAGAGCCTACTGTACACTACATAGCCAAAAAAGTGTTTAAGAGTTTGTTAACCTAATCTTATGTAGCTTTTTATCTGGTAATATTAACTACTATTACTAGAACTACACAAAACTCAATTTTGCTTAGCACGCAATACTCAAATGCAGCTCATAATCTGGGACCGACATTATGTATCTGATATCATAACACAGTTGAAAAGTCAAATAATATTTCACAAGAAGAGTTCTCCACCCCTCCTGACTCGATTACAGAATATTCTTATTCCACCAGACTTGAATCTAGATCTAAGAAAAACCTATAACTACGCCACCTTTAGTCCGGATCTAATATAGTATATAAAATCAACATTGCTTAGTTTCCTACCTGTGCAATGAATACTTTCAGCTTCAATCATAAGAACCACAAGCAAACAATAAGATACAACTCAAGGTTAATCGCACCAAACTTGACTGCAGAAACTAGCGACCTTCAGCAACAGAGATGATCAATGTTCTGAGAATACTCTGCCTGATCTTTGGTCTTCTCTCAAACCCCAAAAACTTTAACCTTAGACTGTCTACTATTGCACCTCACCCCGTTCCTAAGAGGTCTGTAGGGGGCAGAGCATAAGTTGCAACCAACGTGCTATCGGCCCTGCCTATTGTTCTTTTAATTTCTTATATGTATCATGTATTCATAACTCTTTTTTTACACTTACTTATTATCCTTGAAGCAAATTGACAAACCAAATAAAATAAAAAAATAAAAAATCCTGGACAGTTGGCTTCACAATGTCGTATTCCTCTTGTCAAGTCACTCTGAACACAAAAACAACGTCAGAAGGTCTTACCTGGGCTAACGAAACAGAACTGGTCGTTCACAGTGGTTGCAAGTCACTTTTTCTTCTGATGAGGAGAAACTTTTGCATCTCATTTGGAAAACCAAGGACCCAGAGTCTGGAGGAAAATTGGAGGAGGCACACACTGCAAGATGCTTGTAGCCCAGTTGTGAAGTTTCCACAGTTGGTGTCATTTGGGGAGCCATGTCATCTGCTGGTGTTGGTCACTGTGCTTCACTTAAGTCCAGGTCAACGCAGCCGTCTGCCAGGAAATTTGAGGCACTTCATGGGTTTTCCTTCACAGCACGAGCTATTATGGGGATTGCTGGACTTCATTTTCCGTAGCAGACTTGGCAACCTACCCACACTGCAAAAGCACCAAATACCTGGTTCAGTGACCATGGATTACTGTGCTTGATTGGCCAGCAAACTTGCCTGACCTGAACCATAGAACAATCTATGGGCATTGCGACCAGAAGAAAGATGAGAGACATAGGACTGAACAATGCAGAAAAGCTGAAGGCCGCTGATTGAAAGCACCTAGTTCTTCCATAACACCTCAGCAGTTGCCACAGGGTCTGAACAGCTTCCATGCCATGTGCATGAGTCAGTAATTGCTGCAAAAGGGGGCCCCAACACAGTACCAAGTCACACATCAATGCATGGTCTTATACTTTTCAGAGGTCCGATATTGTCTATGTGCAATCCTGTTTTATTGATTGCATGTAATATTCTAATTTTCTGTGTGGATTTGGGGTTTTCATGAGCTGTAAGCCATAATCATCACAATTATGACAAATCATGACTTGAACTATCTCGCTTTGCATGTGATCAGTCTGTCTTATATGTTAGTTTCATCTTTTAAGTTGCATTACTGGAATAAACTTTTGCACAATATTCTAATTTTTTGAGTTTCACCTGTATATGTCTTCTATATGCCTTCTATATATCACTGGTGCATTGCTTGTTAAAGTCGAAGTATAAATTTTCATAACTGAAAGATTGCAAACCTTAGCCTCCTAGTTTATAATAAAAAGTATTCTAATTCATATGATAATGTGATCTGTATTACACCCTGTGCTTTGCTACTGAACCCATAATCCTCATTTTTATTCTTACATGTTATTTTTTTAATCTGGTCAATGGTGGAGAGTTGCATATGTTCATAAAAAGTGGCTTAAAAGTGTAACTCCTGCACTTCTTTCATTTTTTCATTTTAATTTGTCTCTTTTAAATTTTGCATGTGTACTTAACTCAAAAGTGGTATACAAAATTGCTTTGGTTGGGAGAAAAGCATCTAAAAAAACATGTCATTTTTAAAACAAAATTTTATGTACATGAAAACAGCATATAATGGATTTGAAGTAGGAAAAGTGAAGAGCAACACTATCAATAGATTTGCCGGTCTCAATTAGCGCACGGCAATAAAGCAATCTGTGTCAGGTTCTGCTGAATGATGTATATGCTATTTATTCTTTGTATTGCCTTCTTCAACAGATAAATACTACAGACATTCCCAGCCTTTCCCCATCTTATTAAACTCGCTGTGAGTGGAGGTCGAAAGGAGTGAGCTACAGTTTTTAAGGAAGGCTTAAAATGTTTTGTGTACAAAGCTTTATGCCAGTTTAAAATAATACATTATCAGCTGCAGGTAAGATTTGTGTTTAATATTTCCTGTTATGGAATGGCTTAATCTAGATATTTTAGATATGAAAATCTAATGTACACAAATGAGGTTTCATAGGCAGCAGGGCGTAAAAAAAGTGGAGACTGGAAAGTTGTATCAAAAAAATACAGACTTTGTTTTGATGAAGAGACAAAACTTCTTAAAACTTAGCAAGCCTTTAACCAATCAAATATTATCTGAAATGCTTCCTAAATTTTAAGAGTTACTTTTAGGCTTCTCTCCTATTTATTTTTAGTGTTTGTTTTTCATTGTCTTCATTGTGCCTTACAATTTTATGGCTTTGCCTCATTGCCATCGTGCTACAAAAGATTGGTAGTAGACAATATCATCTCATCAGTTGTAGTTAGTATACTTAGTATACACTAAGCTAGAGCAATAAAGCGGTTTGGAACCTCACAATGCCATTAGGAATGTGTCCTAATGTATATCTCTGACCTTTTCTTCTTCTGCTGGAATAATTTATTACTTAGCTTTCAGGAAGGCCAAAGTATTATTTTGTCAGTGCCTTCCTTATTTATTAATGGATAGAAGCTTGACTGATGGGTATCAATAAAGCTATCAGCCTTACCAGGTAGACCTGATAGGAAACAACAGAGTGCTGAACTAGATTTCAGGTCTAGTTTCTTGGAAGGTTTCGTGGAAGTCAGAAATTTTGCTGAAAGTCACACCAAATCCTCTTCTGCAAATCTACCTCCCTCTTGTTTGCATGCACCTGCTACTTTTTCTTCTTTTTGTACATATCGGTTGCCAGTTTAAATTTTTCCTTTAATAGACTTTGGGCTGCTTGCCTTTTTATGTAGTAAGTTTTCAGCACATGGAATTGTGCTTTCTTGCCTGGTTATTGGTAAGACCTGTAGATAGAATCTGTAAGTTGCATGAAATGGGGACATACCAATAGAAGTGTATTGCATTTTGTAAATAAATTCAGTGAGAGGTATGAAATCAGTTGTCTTGCTGGTATGAAATACAGTATCACAAATATTGGTTATAACAGTTGGTTAATCATCTCAGATTCTCCACTGGTCTCTGGATGTTGTGAGGAAGATGAATTAATTTTAATAATAATTAGGATTTCAAAAATTTCTAAGTGAACTGACTTCCTCTGTCTGAGATCATATGATTGACCTCTATACCTCTATATCATGACTGATTCCATTATATCTAAAGACATGTTGCAAAGAGTTGAGTGGTTTCCTAGGCCATTGAGTGACCCTTGCAAGGAACAAAATGAGACAATTTAGTAAATAAATCCACCACTACAAATGTGTTAGTATATCACTGACTTGAGGCAACATCAGTGATAAAATCTAGAGAAGCAGTGTCCCAGGACTATGTTGGGTTTTTTGCAGCTGCAATAATCTAGTCAGATTCCCAAGGATGATTTTTTTCTATATGACAGATATGACAAGAATAAGCTTCTTTATGTTGGCCCAGACATGAAGCCACAAAAAGTTGATGTTAGGTTTTAAATACCCTCCATGTTCTGCTGTTTTGTTGTCATGACACAGTACCTTCGGGTATTTCAGCTATACCTTCATTGTGAAAGGCACAACAGGACTCTTTTGGTCTCACTAGAAGTCATCCACTCGGGCCGTGGCATATACTTCTTGCTGTTGCTGTGCTCTAATCTAATCAAACAGATCAATATCCTTGATCTGAGCAGAAATCCTTCCTGCTCCTTCCAGATTTTCATGTTGCTCTGATTATGGTGTGACTCAAAGTTGCATGTCTATAGCGTTGTTGCCAGCTGGGATTTTGTAGAGATTCTATAGCCTAAATTGTCTAAGGTCAGATGCACACTTTTCTAGTTGGACAAAGACCTTACTGTACTGTAATTTTTGCAATACATTTCTGACATGGTTACATGAAACGAAAAGGATCTTCAGAATAAACTGATATGTCATTTAAGTATAACCACCACATACTGGTCTAGAATTTCTGAAAATAAGTTGTTAATGAACCAATAAGTCCCTAGCTTCACATTTAACCAAGCCAAAAGGCATCACGGTGTATTGCCATGTCTCGTATTGAAGGTTGTTAAATACTTGTGTCCTTCTTTCATTATCATTAGATTGCAAGCACTTCTCAAGTCTAATTTTATAAAGATATGTACCTTTTGTAGCCAGCTAATATATCTGAGATTAGTGGGATTGGATAGTCATCTCTAAATGCCATTCTTTTCAGGTCTTTGTAGTCATCAGCTGTGTACATGGGGACTCTCTCCTTTTTTTTTCAGAGTGGCTGCTGCTTCGCCTTATTTTGGAAGGACAAAAAAATGTAGTTGTTGAATTGGAAATGTGAAGATTCCTTTTTTGATGTTGATATCCAAACATTCCTTGAAACTGACTAACTAATGAATAGATGTAGGATACTGTCTCTTTCCTGGGATTTGGATTCTGATTTCAAATTGATGGTGCAATTACATACCCGGTGGGCAGCGAGGTAACTCAGCTGCCTCTTCCTCTCCAAACACATCTGCAAAATATGCATATTTTTCTGGCAGTGCTGATTTTCCAACATTCTGCATTAGAGTGGGCAAGGTAAGCTTTCACTGCTTATAAGTGATGTTGCTGACATTTAGGAATGGGGAATGAGAACATCCCTTGCATCCAACTTATACCTGGATCATGCAGCTGAACCCATGTTATTCCCAAGATGATAGGTAGTTGCAAGGAGGAAGTTACATACCATGTTATGAACTCGATGTGATCTTGGATTGTCAACTGCAAAGGAACCAATGTGCTGCAGAATCAACCCTGCTCTTTGTGGCTGTCCATCAATTATTGTGACTTCATTGGGCTTTCCAGAGCTTGAATAAGCAATTTTTATTTCTGTATTTTTTATGGCTATGAAATTAGTGGTTGCTCCAGATTCTACAAGGTCAGAGAATTCTACCATCTTGCTGGAATCTAATGTTAAAATATTAAGAATGCTTGCCTGCTATCAGATGACAGATTCTCCTCAAATGCTGGAGAATCCCCCCCTTGAGGGTTTAGGGGAGGGCAGGGCAGCAAAGTTTCCCTGGTATGCTGCTTCAAAGCAAATTGGGCACTTGATGGCTATGAACTCTGTTAATTTACAAGTTTTGCTTTTCATTTCTGTGCCAGGTATTCACACATTTACCAGGCATGTTGTGGCTATTTTACCTTGCTGGGGTCCCAAGGTAAAAATCATAGTTTCTGATCCCTTCTTCTTTACTTCTCTCTTGATGACAGGGAACCCTTAGATGTTCTCCCACACTGGATTTTGAGCAAGCCATTTGGGATGTGGTAAGACAGACCCCATACCATTCCTTTCCTGTCTTAGCTCTCCTAGTCAGGCATCTGTTATGAAACAATACTGATATAGCTCTTCTGGGGTATTTGAGGTGCCTTGTCTTACCAGAGCATCTCTTAGGTCCTTGGTCAGCCCTTCTTTGAACTCGTTAGTCATTCTACTCTACATAGCCAGCAAGCAATTTAAAGCATGAAATATATGACCTTACTCTGCTCCATCCTGCTTCAGGATCCAGATCCCTCAACTAGCAGTGATTCTCTGATGGGATCTCAAAGTGTCCTTTGAGTTTACGCATGGAATCCTGATAGCTATCCAGCACTGGATTATTTCCTTCAGTTCATGTTTTTGGCCACTTACCTATTGCTTCCTTTGGCAAACTGAACACAAAAATCACTGGTGCAATCGGTGGAAACACCACCAGCTTGCATTCCATAAACACTTTATATTGGATGGTGAATGTTGAGAATTGATCCTGGTTCCCTCCAAACTTCTCTGACAAGATATTATGGGAATGCGGGAGCATGTGCTGAGCAATCATCTGTGGTGCTGTTGAAGGTTGGAGCAAAACATGTTCCAGCCTATTGTGTCAGTTGTATCATGGCATTCTGCAAATTGGTCATCAGTGCATCTATTCCCTACTGACATTGCAACAACGCTGCTGCCAATTGCTTGGCAGATAAGGATCAGAAGACATTCCTGAGTTTTCTCACTTTGGAAAAGGTATAGACTTCCAAGATTGATGTCAGCCTTATAAGGTAGATGAGGCAGGAAGCACAACCAGGTTCTAACTTTTTTTTAATTGTAGGAGTATATTAATATAATCTTGTTAGTCTGAAGCTACAATTCTCTCCCCATTTTCTTTACAGCCTAAGAAGCTAGAAGTTTCTATTGCGTCTTTTGCCCTATCCACTATCCAACTGTAGACTATGCTGTCTCCTATCTGATTGTTCCCTAAGTAGCATCTCTGAGCCCAATCTTCCCATATACGGTTACAAATGCACTGGATATATATTGATGTAGCTTGTCTCCATGCCTCCTTAAATCTATAGCAGTATCTAAGTATATTGCTTGCTAAGGAGCCAAAGGAAAGCTTAGGTAACATTTAATATTGTGCAATATGTATCAGTTATCTCTCATTAAGATTCAGAAGACAAGAAAACATGAAGGTGTGTGGATTTCAGCATTCTTGCTGGAAATTCTGGGAGTTGAAGTCCACATAGCTTCCAGATGCCAAAGTTGAGAAACACTGCTTTAAGAAATGCATTCATTAAAATTAATGAATATGAACTACACAACTCCTAACAAAGAAGTTCCATTAAACTAAAGGAAAGGTGCTAGTATGACTAACCGGCAGAAATACAGGAAAACATAAAAAGGTCATGAAACCAAGGTCTGAGGAATAAGAAAAGGAACACAAACTTTGGCAAAAGTATAAGCTGACTGTAAGGGACAGGATTCTTTAAGATAAAAATAATTATAATTAGTAAAGTTTATTTAAATCTATAAGATGAAGAAAAATGGGCAATAGAGTCAGTAATGAGAACTTTCAGTGTCAAAGACGTGAAAGATGCAGAAAAGTATATATTTTTGGCCTCTTTTTGGTCTTCTTTTACATAACAATCACTCATATTTAAGTGATTGTCCACTAGGACTCCAAGATCCCTCTCACAGTTACTACTATTGAGCCAGGTACCATCTATTCTGTACTCATGCATTTGGTCAGCCAGATGTTTAGATGGAATTTGGCATTTCTGTAAAACTATCAAGTCTTTCCAAAGCAGCTGTTGTTTTTATTTTACAATACAAAACTTCTGGTAGATCAGTCCGAGGAAGCACCTAGAACAGCTATGGAAGGGAGGAGCTAGCATGTCTAGACAGAAGGTAATAATAAACTCTATATGATAACTAAGGTTTCCCCTCCCTATATTAAAGACACAAAAGAATTGCCACTGCTTCAAAACACTAATGTTTCTCAATTTGAGCTTTTACACACATATTTGTTATTATAAAAGCATTTTTTTTGTGTGTGACCTTTCCTATAGGTAACACTGCCAATGCACCAAAAACCTCTCTAGAACGCAATTTAGGTTTTACTATAAAATTGGTAGGTATGGCCTCAACGACCAGCACTTTTGGACGCTGGTTGTCTACCAGAAGTCTCACTGATTTTATTATCTTTTTTAGGCAAGCAGACTTCATTCTACTAGCAGAAAAATAATGTTGATTTTACCAGCAACTGCAGCAGATGGCACTCACCATTTCACTGCTTCCTACAACTATCTGAACTCACACCAGAGTCTGAAAATCAAGGACCATATCTCCCATATATACATAACTACAGGCTTCAGTATGTATTACAAATCCTCTGGAAAGTTATTATAACTGACCAAGCTATATTAAACACTTTGCACAGTGCTACTCTGTCTAGCTCATGAAAATGAATTCCTTAAACTATATACATGCTTGCTACTGAAGGCAGAAATGCATTTGAGTTTTATCTACATGTCACAGTATTCATTCTAATCAGTCAGCTTTCACTTTCAAGGTGCTTACTCTAAGGATAAGTGCATTGTTGCATGGATTATTCCTGCTATACCATATTAGGAAAAAGAAGAAGAAAGAAAACTGGGCAGTGCTTTAGTAGAAGTAGAAGGAAAGCTTCGGGATTATGTCTAACCCAAGAATTTTCTAAGTCTCTTATAGTAAAAATAATTCTTCTTGTGCCTTAAAGCTACCATATTGATTATGGTATAAGCTTTTGAGTCTTTTACTTTATCTCATTATGAAAGTTGGCTTCATTTCCCCCCTATATTTCTAATTGATGTTTTAAGTAGGGACCTGACTTTCCCATTGTTATGAAATGTCAATATACTGGGAATGCTATCCTGACAGTGTAAAATATAGGTGGTTTGTGAAGAAAATGTGTCTAATTGAGCAATCAGAAAATCTGGCTTTCAGTTTCAAATATACAACAGAAAAATGGGTCATCAAATCAATCCAGGGTTCCCACTCAAAGTACATATGACCAGGCTCAAATTATCACACCATGCACATTTTGGGAAGACCTAGCACTCTAGAGCAGTGCGTGAAGCTGAAAAAGGTAGAAGGAAAGAGAATGATCAACAGCAAGGTAGACGGACTCTGTTACGCTGGCAATGAATAAGCCACTGGAAGATCTAAAAGGATCAGGTTGGGGACAGATCCTCCTGAAGAAAATTTATTGCTGTGCTTGCTTGCTAAGAGTCAACATAGGCTTGATAGCACATAATGAATCCCTGATTTGCTTTTGGATATAGGAAGTTCACAAAGAAAAATGCATTGAGCAATCAGGAGATCTTATTCCTGTGCCTTAAAGCTACCATACTGATTTTGAATATGTGCATGTGTTAGCTGGAAAGGGCTTGCAAAGTATAATAGTATAAGTTATCTTTTTTAAAAAGAGTAAGAATGAACTGCTTTGCAGAAGTACATGGGGTTGTTTTGTTAACAACAACTTATTGCAAAATGAAAATTTTAGTTTTAGCATGACTCATATCAAAAGATAAAATTACACCACTAGAAAACATGGCATCATGGTTCAGTAAAGAGCCTTGATTGATGTGCCTTGTTAATATGAAGAAATGTCAGAATGAAACATGGCAACACAATTCTCCATCTTTCTGAACATATCAACTTGATATTAAATTTGTGTTCACTTTTAACATTTGTTTATCTTTTCATCATTCAGACAATTAGTGAAAGAATAGTATTTGAAAATACTGAGGTCTAAAACATATGAAAAAGAAGATTTCCCCCATCTAAACCCAGATTCAATAACCATTCATCCTTCTGTTAACATAGTTTGATAATAGAATGCTATAAGTGGATTGGAGTTTACATCATGAGTATCAATTTTCCTGGAAGTTCTAGAGTCAGCCTGATTCTTCCTAATCCTGAGGGATTGTGAAATACCTGGTGCATAAGCCATCTTGAATGTCTTCATATGATAAAGGCTAAATGGTGCCTTAGAACATCTGTTCCTGGAGCTCCTCCAGCGGAGATTTCTTTCTATAATAGAAAAGCTTTGTGAAACAGTCTTTGGGAACCATCTATGTGATGTGAACTCCTCTCAGAAGGAGGAGGAAAAAAAATCTGTCAGTCTGGCTCTGCAAACCAAATGGGACACTGATATCTATTAAGCAATAACCACCACAATGGAAGGTCTTTAACGCAATGATCAAAGTTGCCGTGTTGCACAATGTTTATAGGCTATTTCATTGGGGACAGGTTACTTTATCTTTTGGAGGAGATGCAAAAGAAAGTGGAAAATTAGTTATTTTTCTCTTGTCAATGCAAAGCAGTTAACAAACCAGTCCACTGTAGAATAAAGGTCTCTTCATTGAAAATCATGGTCTGGTGCAGGTTGGTAGGTAGAATTTTATTTTTACTTCCTTGTCTATGGTGTGTGTGAGTGAGTTGCATAAATTCCATCCCTAATGGTGGTCTAGAACCTGGGTGTTCCTGCTCTAATCCAGTACCTTAACCATTACACATATATGAGTCATATACTATCTTGAATATATCTCTTTGATTTATTCTATTAATGTAATATAATGAATATATTCTACCAAGTATACTTAATATATTTAACAGGAACAAAAGGGGCTTTTTAAAAAGTTGAAAGAAATATGGGGAACACAATATTTATTTCAGTATTGATCTAATATCTGCCTCCAAAAGTATTTGGTTCTCTTTAATTGGTATTTTGAGATTTGTAAGAGTGTTGCTTTAGTATGCTTTGTATAGTTTAATCAAAGATTAGAAGAGGAATTTTCATAGGGCTTTACTTCCTTTGAAATCCACATCCTATACATTGTCATCAGGAGTTGTCCAAAAAATTCTAAGAGATCATATGAAAATTCATATGCCCTGATAGAAAATTCATAAAATTAAATTGAGCTTTCACCTAGAAGATGGCATAAAATGCATTTCCAAATAAATATCTGTACTCTGGGCTACAATCATTCTCTGCAAATTCTGAAGACCCTCCATAAACTTGTACTCCATGCCTCTAAAAGACTGTCCCCCAAATCTGAAAAGGCCTTTTTACTATAGCCTTAATACAGCAGGAAAAGCTGCAGAGAAAAATCAGAAAGGCAAGCCTCAGTAAGCATGCAAACACACACATACACACGTACACACAAGGACACTTTTCAAAGTAATAATGTAGTCCTATTTGGTCCTAATCTTATCTGATGCAAAATAACCCTATTAATACTTCATTAGTATATATCTGTTCATTATTCTGCTTCTACAGTGATCTCAGAAGAAACTTTTACAAACTAACGGTAACTTTTAAAACATTGCCCAAAATATTTATTTTAAGGGATTTCAAGATATTTATGTTATAAATCTTGATGCCTCCGTTTAATTCAGATCTAATAATCCTGGCCATTGCATTTAGAACAATATTCCCCACACTATGAAGCTCTGTTCATAGCTTTGCTGGAAATTAATTCCAGTCCCAAAAGTTTTAGTTAAGCACTTCTGAGTAGCACCAGTTTAAGAAAGACTAATTTACAAATGGAAGCATTCCTTTCCCTCTTTTTCTTACTGTCTTCTGATACTGTTTATTAAAATTATATGAATTTAAATAATTAGCTTAAAATACGGTTTTGAATCCTGTTTAAGAAAGAATTGTGGCTAGAGATAAAAGCCATGGTCAGTGAAAAACTATGACATCTAAATTAAGACTAGTAGCCAGGCAGTGGTAGAATGACTCTGTGTAGGCCCACAACCTGCATTCTCATTATTACATATGCTGTCAGATTTAGAGGGAAAATACAAAACAAATTATAATGTATCGAACTGCATTTTTCATGAGCTTATTTGTATCTTATATAAAATTATTAAAACCTTCCCAAGGTTAAAGAAAAGGACATTTGAACTTTAGTCATTTATCCTTTTTGGAATACCATTTTATACAATGTGTTCTGTCTGTATCTACATAAACTTACTGCACAAAACATAGTAAGGAAAAACTATTAGTAATTATTACTAAATTAAGCTCTTTTTCTTAAAGAGCTTCTCTCAATATTTAGAGCCCTATTTATTATCGGTTAACATTAATACTACCATTGTTCAATCAGTATGTGTTCTACTTCCTGTTTCTAGTAGAAATCATCTATGCATAAAAGATTTTTTTTTTATTGATTCAGGTCACTTCACTGTGTGCTGTTGAGTAAGGTATTCCATTATATCTTATATTCCATTATATCTTAGTAGCAACTTTATTACATAAATTCTCTGTAATTTAAATTTTTGATTCTCGTATTGTATTTGATAGTATGGATTTCTCTTCAGCTACAGGCAGGTATTTATTTGCGCATAGAAGAAATACAGATGATATTTAAGCTAATTTACCCCAAATATTCCCAAGTCCTTGATGTTCCACATGTACATCTGAATGAGGTTCTGTACACAGATATAGTTGAGAATGGCTTAGGCAGGTTTCTGCTGTCTAGAAGTCCTCAAGTGTCTTTAGTGGTATTTATTTATAGATTTTTTAAAAAAACATGCCTTTATACTGAATTCATGAATATTAAAAAGAGAATCAAGCGTGGAAGGACTTGAGACCAGAGTTTTGTAGCATGCCTAACATAGTTAAGTATATCTGCATCCAAAGAATGTTAGCATTGTACTTTCCTACCCAGTGTAATGACATGCATGTCTACTCAGAAGTAAAGCCCCTGTCACACTGCACCAACGGATGGAAAGAGGATGTAAAACGGAGAAAAACACTTGCCATCCGTTG
>BHFT01065509.1:0-16504 GCA_004320025.1 Laticauda laticaudata | reverse complement strand
CTACGTCCTCTTCCTGTTTGTTCCTTTCCGTTGTTGTCTGCTCTCTTTATGCAAATTAGGGGCACTTTTGAGAGCGGATAACAACGGATAGAACATTTTCTCTTCCGCTGTGTCCTTTTTACATACTTTTTGCAGTGTTCGGCCGATGTGACAGGGCCTTTAGCGACCACTCAAATTTTCTCCATGAAGATCTGTCCCTATCCTGACCATTAGCTCTTCCTACTTTTCAAAGGGGGAAATCATTGTAAAGGAAGCATTGTACAGTAGTCCTTGATTTATTAGCATTAATTTAGTGACCTTTTGAATATACAATGACATTGAAAAGGAAGTGGCTTATGATTAATCCTCACACTAATGATCTTTATAGTATCCCCATTGTCATGTGTTCAAAATTTTGGTACTTGGTCATTGGAATATATTTTGCATGCGTCTATTTGTAGGATAACTTCAGCTTCATTATTTGTGCTTTGAGTGAAACTTGCAAAAGCTTGTTCAATTATCCATTTTCTGTTTTCTTGATTGTCCGTAGTATTATAATTAATGTGATAATCTAGTTCAGTCATGGGTGTCCGGAGTATTTGTTGCTTACAAAAACTTAAAAACTCAATGTACAAACTATAAAAATAATAACCCCTATCCCTCAGGAAACAACAAGCAATCAAACAAACCACTTTTCCTATGCTCTTTTGTGCAGAGATTTAGCAAGCACAGTAGAAAAAGTGGGAAGCTAACAGAGGTGGCATTCAGCAGGTTCTGACCAGTTCTGGAGAACCGGTAGCGGAAATATTGAATAGTTTGGAGAACTGGCAGATACCACCTTTGACTGGAGATTTTACAGTATCCGTCCCCTGTAACGCCCTTCAAGCCATGCCCACAGAACCGGTAGTAAAAAAAATTGAATGCCACCACTGGAAGCTAAGTAGTGCAAATATTGATATTACACAGCATAATGTTAAACTGTTTCATACAGGCGTTTACAGAATTTTATTTTTCCTAATAGATGTTTAAAGGTTTTGAAAAAGCAAAAGATGTTCAGTATGTTTTCACACCTTTGACATCGGCAATCTGTGGGGTAACATTAGAAAACAGGGACAAGAAGAAGAATCAATATCTCCTTTCAGGTGTAGTATATTAATTGTAAAAGTCAACATATAAAATCAACATTTAAGCCTGTTAAAAATGTACACATTTCTAGAAAATAATTACTCTCGCCTTTCCCCTCTCCTTCCGTCCCTCTCTCTCTTGTTCTTCCTGTGTATATAACATATAGAAATAAAATAGTTTACTTTACTTTACTTTATTGTCATTGCACCTCGTACAACGAAATCAAACACCATCTTCACTGCACATCATGACCATGACCATGACTATGAAAATAAACACAAACACACATCCTTCACCCTTTACACATTGGATCGAAACCTCCCGACACCACACCAACACTGCACTATATAGCAGAATTCAAAAGAGCTACTGCCCTGGGATAAAAGCTCAGCCTATTTGTCCTTGTTTTTATTATTCTGTACCATCTGGCAGATGGTAATAGTTTAAAAAAAGTGTTCCCAGGATATGATGGATTTTTGAGAATGTTTTGAACTTTTTTAAGGCAGCGGGACCTATAAAGCTCTTCCAAAGAGGGGAGAGAGTTACCAATGATCTTCTGGGCAATGACATTAACTCTCTGGAGTGCTTTCCTATCTGCCGCTGTGCAATTGGCAAACCATACAGAGGTGCAGTATGTTAAAATGGTGCAGCAGTAGGTCACCAGAAGTTTTTCATTCAGTTGTTCTTTTCTGAGAAGTCTCAGGTGGTATAATCTCTGCTGGGCCCTTTTGACCAGGGCTACAATGTGGTCACCCCAGATCAGATCCTCTTTTAGGGTAAGACCCAGAAACTTAAAACTGGTCACCTGTTCCATTCGGTCTCCATTGATAAGCAAGGGCTGGATGTCTGATCTGTTCCTTCTATAATCCACTATCAGCTCCTTGGTTTTACTGGTGTTGAGGACCAAGTTATTGTCTCCACACCATGAAAGCAACCGGTCTACCTCATCTCAGTAGGCAGACTCACACCCCCCCCCCCCCNCCCCCCCCCCCGGAGATAAGTCCCACAACTGTTGTATCATCTGCAAATTTAGCAATAGTATTACTAGCGTGAGTGGGAAAGCAGTCATGCACAGAAAGAGCATAGAGTAAGGGACTCAACCCACAACCCTGTGGTGTACCAGTGTTAAGAATAAGAGCTGAATAAGGATGATAACCTAATCTGACTCTCTGTGAGCGGCCAGACAGGAAATCCATAATCCAAAAGCAGATTGAATTAGAAAGGCCAAGGTCCAGAAGTTTAGACACTAGTCTATGTGGAAGAATTGTGTTAAATGTAGAATTAAAATCCACAAAAAGCATAGCCCCCCCACTGTTCTGGATGAATCAGAACAGTGTGAAGGGTGATGGCTATAGCGTCCTAAAAGAGCAAATGAGCATCACTCCTGCCTGTTACAAGATATGTGGATCTACCTCCTTGAATAAATTAAAATAAAACAATACTTTTTATTTCCCCTTTCCCTCAATAATTTAAAAATATGCGAGAAAATATGAGAGAAAAAACTGGACAAGGTTTGTAGGTGTTGGTGACATAAATTTAAATCATCATAATCTTTTCTCGACCTATAACAGGTTAAATATTCCACAAGACAATTTGATTGATTTAGTTCCTGTGGATTAAGTCTTTGGTAATGAGAATGTCTGAGTCCTTTGTTTTAACATTTTCTTTTACTTCAGGTAAAATTTCACCAGATGGAAGAGTTTTTATTTATTTATGTGATTTTATTAAACCATGGAATGACCTTACCAACTCTCAAAAGAAAAATCTAAAGAAGAAATACAAAATGGGCTGTGACTGTAAAGTAAGTATAACAATTAGATTGAAATATAATCTACCATTACTATATCATTTCTGCAGCAACACATATATAAGTAATAATATAATAATATTTATAATGGTGTGTGTGCGTGTGTGTGTGTGTGTGTGTGTGTGTGTGTGTGTGTGTGTGTAAGGAATGTNAATAATATTTATAATGGTGTGTGTGCGTGTGTGTGTGTGTGTGTGTGTGTGTGTGTGTGTGTAAGGAATGTAGGTAGAATAAAGCAGACTTGTTAGAAGCTTTAACCTACCTTATCTAAATGGCACATCCAAATACTACAGCAATCTGTCTTGGGATGGAAGTCCTTCTAGCCAGGGGTGGGATTCTACAGCTTCAGACTGATTTGGTAGATCCGGTTGTTATGATTCTGTACAGTTTGGAGAAGGTAGTCCTTCCAGCCATGTCATAATACCTAAAATTGCTTTCTGTACCTATCTCACTGAGCTTTGGAACAATTTTCTCACCTATGCCATATGTCCCTTTAGTAGTTATTTACTATTAGAAAATCAACGTAAGACGTTCCTGCAAACTTCACAAACTGCAGAGGTCTAGCAAAAGTGATTCGAAATGTTACTTTTCTTAAAAATTAAGGTTGGGAGATCTATTTTTTGAAGGGACCACTTACAAAACTACCAAAAAAAGAGGTTCTAATGATAGAAAAGGATAGTCTGGACTTGGAAGTCAGAACCTTTCAACTTTTAGACATTTGGCACACCACTAGTTATAAGTGTGTGGTCCTTGGTGCTCTCTGAGTTTGGTTGTTTTCTTGCAGATGTTTCATTACCCTAACAGCAGGGAATGCTGTTTGCTGTCAGTTAATATTCTGGTGTATTGCTTGTCTGGGTGGGTGGAGGCGATCTTAGGGATTCTTTTGTTGGGCTGTTTTCTGATGGCTCTTTGACAGTTAGTGTATGATGGCATATACTAGTTATAAGTATATAAAATTAATATTTTATAATTATCATGTTGAGAGCTTATTGTTACTGTTAATGCTACCACTTAGCTTTTTAAATGGATTTATTGGATCATGTGGTCATTAATATATATTTTAAGATCCTGCTCATAATCTCTTCAATTACTACTGACCTAATATTATGATTCAGATATACCTGCACTGCAGTGGTGGGATTCAATTTTTTTTTAATACTGGTTCTGTGGGCGTGACAGGGGAATGATACTGTAAAATCTCCAGTCAGAGGTGGTATTTGCTGGTTCTCTGAACTACTCAAAATTTCCACTACTGGTTCTCCAGAACTGGTAAGAATGGTAAGAACCTGCTCAATACCACCTCTGCTACACTAAGATTAATGAAGAATGCCCCCAATTGTGTATGCTTGAATTCAATCTCTCCTGAAACTTCCATAATCAATGCAGAATGGAAATAAATAAACCTTTAACCTGTAACACTGGATATATTTAGATGATTACAGAAAGTATAATTCAGTTCAAATGGTATCAATTAAGATGGAAAGCACATAATTTTTTAATGCTAATCATAATCTTACCCTTGTTTTATTTAGCCCTTTTGTTACCAAATTATTTCTGTACAATAGACAACCGTACTTGTGGAGTTCATGGTGCTCTCTGAGTTTGGTTTTTTTTTTTTGCAGATGTTTCATTATCCAACTCGGAAACCTTTTCAGTGTGCCCTCTGCTCTCTATTTAAATACAATGACTTGCTCTATCTGCGTTGGTGAGAGTGTCTTTTTCTTGATAGTTCCTTGATTCAGCTGTTGTTCACTGTCTGAGTTGGGTAATGAAATGTCTGCAAGAAAATAACAATGCTTAGAGACCACTCTTCTACTGGCACTGTATAACTGTATCATCAACATCATCCCTTCTCAATATTAATATAGATAATACTACTACTACTAATACTAATATAGATTTCTGTGTTGAAATAATTCATTATGCACTGATGTTGGAATATGTGTATTTATAATTCCCCAAAGTTCTATCCTTGTCTTATTTCAAAGCACATGTGGATTTTAGAAACAATTTACAAATTGTCAGAATCTTTACGCTGCTAAATGATAAATAATAAATTTATACCTTATAAAATATAATTTCAGAATAGAAAAATGGGGAACTGATATCATGTTTTGCACTTAGATTACTGCCTGCTCTAGAGAACCTTGTCCCATTGCAACACCCAATGAATGCCTATGGACGGATTGGCTGAAAGAACAGACAGTCTATGGACATCAAGCAAATAATTGTGCCTGTTTCAAGGGCAGTGATGGAACTTGCAGCTGGCATTAGGATCTTCCATAGTGAAAGAGTTAGCTGATATCAGTAAACCATAAATAATATAATTTTGTGGGGAAACATAAGAGATTACGTTTATCCCATGTTGCCTGCTTAATGGTCCTTCGAACTTCCAATAATTGTCTCTTGCTTAGAATCCAAAGCAAATTGTGTAGTGTAATTAAAATCCAGAATACATAGAACTGGCATCCAGATTAATTTAAAAATGACATTCCTAGCAGTAGCTGCTTTCAAGTTATTTCAGTAAATTTGGATGGAAACATCCCTTTTTTCTAAGAAAGAATGCTATTTTAAAGTGAAGTTTATTAAAATTGTAATTTCTAGTCCTGTTAATACATTGCAAAATTTGAAATGATTAAAATAATACTGCTTTAATCCAAAACACTATCTTTGAAATAAAAAAGACTTGTTTAATTCTATAGTCATTTTCTTTTAAAAAGTATTCTGAGAGAAATGATTAAAAAATAAGGTATAATAGGCAGTTTTTTAACAAAAAATAAAGATAAAATTATACCCTTTGGTAAAAGATGGTAATTTTTCTTTTAGTATATGTCATCTGAAATGCTTGATTTCATTTTTCTGTATTCTACTTTTTATGGCTCAATGTATCACATCATGTCATTGAAAGATCTCTTTATTACTATAGCCATCATAACCAACTTGTCCAATCAGCTGGAATATGCTGTAAATTAAAACTGACAATTCTGTAATATAATAACAATAATAATTATGACACTGAGCTATTAGAAGGGAGATGTGACTACAATATACAAAACAGAAATATATACTTACTTTCAAAATTCTAAGAACTTTGAAAATGATAATCATGACAACAATCAGAAAGACTGGAAAGAAGACAACAGCAACAATATGTTCATCAGGTCATTAGAAACCATGTTTGGTGTGGAGAAATCAGAACCCACATTAATTGTACAGATTATACAGTCAACTTTAAATATGATGCAAGAAATGATGGTGAGGACACAAGAATTAATAGCAAAAAATCATGAGGAATTGAAGAGTGAATTGAAGAATGATATAAGAGAGGTGAAAACGAAATACAAAAATTGGATGATAAATTTGGAACAATGCAAGAGGCAATGCTCAAGAATGAGCAGAAAATAAAAACAGTTTATACACCAAACACAAACCAAAAGGAATTTTATCATAAACTCCACCCAAAAATAGTAGAAACAGAGCAGGAAAATGTGCATAATAGGGGAGTATAATGCAGTGTCTGATATAGAAAAAGATTATATAAGTAGTAAGAAAAATAAAAAGAAGAGAACACTCCCAATGTCATTTGACAGAATGATGCAAGAATTGAACCTAAGAGAGATTTGGAGTGAATTAAACCCTCAAGAAAGACAGTATACCTTTTTCTCGAATCTACATAAATTGTCGTTGAGAATTGACATGATATGGATGGATTCAGGATTTGGGAAGAACATCGAGGCTATTGATATCATGCAAAAAATCTGGACCGATCACAGCCCCGTAAAAATGAAATGGAAAGGGAAGAGGAGAAGTGAGAGATGGACCTTCAACAAAAGCCTATTAAAAGGAAAAGAATATGCCCAAATGTTGGAAAAAGAATTAAAAGCATTCTTTGAGATTAATTTGTAAGAGCAAACAACATTACAAAATATGTGGGACACAACAAAAGCCTACATAAGGAGCCTAACAATAGCTTATGCAGCGAAAAGAAACAAGGAAAAAAAGAAACAACGGATGGTATGGCAGGAAAAAGTGAAGGAACTGAAAGCCAATATGCAGAAAGATGCTCACAATGAGGACATTAGAAGAGAAAGGGATATAGTGAAACATGAAATGAACTTAAAGTTACAAGAGGAAATGGCCCAGAAATTTAAATTGGTGAAACAAAATTTTTTTGAGAATGCAAACAAACCAGGGAAGTGGCTGGCACATAAACTGAAAAAGGAACAGGAAAAAATAATAACACATGTGTTGCAGGATGAGAATGGTCCATGTTACCAGATAGATTAAAAAGAAAAATATCGCCCAAAAGTTCTTTCCTAGTCTTTATGCCCAAGAAGAAGTCTCAGAAGAGAATATTATACAATATTTAAAAAATAGGGCTCTTCCCATAATATCAGATACTGTAAGGGAAATGTTGAACAACAAAATTACCATGAAAGAACCGAAAGATGCAATTGGAAAACAAATAAACAAACAAAAAACTAATAAAACACCAGGGCCAGATGGAATTCCAGTGGAGATCTACAAAGAAATTCAGAAGTCACGAGAGGAAATAATGTTAGATCTGTATAATGAGGCACTGGGACAGGCAAAAATACCAAGACATGGACAGAGATGCTTATAACACTTATACCAAAGGAACATACAGACCCCCAGTAGATTAAAAATTACAGACTGATCTTGCTTTTAAACATGGACTATAAAATCATGGCTACAATAATGTCTGAGAGATTAAAAACAATATTAAGTAAAATCATCCAACCCAACCAAAACGGATTCCTCCCAAACAGACAGATAAAGAGATAATACAAAATTGATCATGGATGTCCTAGAATACTATGAGACCCACTCAGAGAAATCAATGGCACTGATATTCCTGGACTCACAGAAAGTTTGATAAATTAAATTGGCAATTTCTTATAAAACAACTAAGTAGGATGCAAGTTTGTGAAAAATTTGTAGGGTTCATTAAAATAATATACACTACGCAAATCGCAGAAGTGATACTCAATGGAGAAATAACAGATGATTGAACATAAACAAAGGCGTAAGACAGGGATGCCCATTATCCCCACTTTTATGTATATTATCAGCAGAAGTACTGTTGACCAAAATTAGGCAGAATCAGGAAATAAAAGGATTGATTACTAAAAAAGAATACAAAGTGTGTGCTTTTGTGGATGACATGGCATTTATTATAGAAGATCCAATAGAGATGGGTAGTATACTAATTCATGAAATAGAAGCATTTGGAATGGTAGCAGGGCTCAAAATTAAAAAGGAAGAGATGAAAATAATAACGAAAAATCTGACCAAGAGTCAAAATGAAGAACTAGAACGTGAACTAGGGATGCAGATAGCAAAAAAAGTAAAGTATTTAGAAGTTTGACTCACAGTGAAATGCTCTTCGATAAAGGAAGATAATTATGATAAAATAATATTGCAAATATGAAAAGATTTAGATAATTGGGCAAAAATTCAACTATCACTGTTGGGACAGATAGCGACTCTGGATAAAATTTAAACTTTTACAAGACAGCAGGTTGAAAGGAGGATTTGGACTTCCAGACTTTGAATTATATTACCAGTTGCAACTTGGCTCAAAGATTGGATCAATCTCGACAATAAAAGAATATTAACAATAGAGGTCCATGATCTGCAGTTGGGATGGCATGTATTTCTCTGGGAAGGGAAAAATAGATGCCATACTTACTTTCAGAGACATCGGGTCAGGGATGTCATACTGTATGTTTGGGATAAAATAAAAAGAAAACACTATATGAAAATATAAACCTGGCTATCGACAATGGAAGCAATGATATATCCTAACGCATTGGATCTAAATAAGATGGTAAAATATAAAGAGCTCTTAGACAAGAAAGGGGAACTAAAAATCCAACAACAATGAAAGAGACAAGGAACAGAGATAGGATACTGGCCATATCTCCCAATTCAAATATGGTATAAAAAGGATCAGGAACAATTTGGCTTCTTTGAATCTCAACAAGAATTAGATAAAATTTTACAAGGGACTGGAAAATAAGTGATTAGCAAAGTGTACAATTATCTATTAGAATATAAAATGGAAGAAGAAACAGTAAAAGAGAACATGAAAATTTGGGCTAGAAATTTCAGATATGGTATTGATCTGGAACAATGGGAAAATTATGGCAGGTAAATTATAAATTAATGATGTCAGTTGCATATAAGGAGAACTTTTACAAAATGTTCTACCGCTGGCATCTCCCTCCAAGCAAGATTAACCAAGATGTTTCCCGGCAAAGTGTTGGAGATACAATTATAGCCAAGGAACATATTTCCATATATGGTGGACCTGTCCCAGAAATGTTTTTATTAGGTATAATAGGATCTAATTTTAGGAGGAACTTCCAATATAGCATACTCCATATATACTATATCAATATAGCATACTGCCAGAATCTCATTTGCTCAAAACTGGAAACAGGATACTATCCTTTCCGAGGCAGGAATAATAAAAAAGATCCTCGAATGTCTTGAAATGGACAGGCTAACAATGGTATTGAAAAACAAAGAAGAAACAGAGTACTATAAGATATGGAATGTTTGGTATGAGTGGTTAGAAAGAAGACACAAAGGCGTCAATTGATAGCAAATATGAGAAAGTGTTAAATAATGTTGTACATATATACATATACATATATATACACACACACAAACACACACATATATTGTTCCATCCGGAAAAGACACGCGGTAGACCGGGTTCCAACAAATAACTCTTTATTCGTTAAACAGGGCAAATAGAACAGAACATGGCTCAACCCGCGTGCAGCCTTTTTATAGAGGCTTGCAGGCTCGGTTGTAGCCAAATGACATTGTTTTAACTTTGCACCCTGCCTTGGAGCAGGCTCCTTGGAATTCTGTTCCACATGAACCAATCCATGACTGGCCTTTGGCCCAATCAGAAAAGACTTACTTGGCAAAACTTCCAAATTATACAGAACACCCCCTGCCCCACCTTAGTTTCAGTCCTACAAAGAAATTGAGCGTTAGATTGCGCAGGTAAGTCAGGTGGGGCTTCTGCTTTGTCCTGGAGTGACCTGCATGGCCATTCTTGCTAGGATGCAAGCGGTTCGGTCGGGGACTCCGCTGTCTCTCTGGCTCGCTCCATGGAACCACCTGGAAGGGTGACGTCAGCATTGCCAGCTGACCCTGCATTGAGTTGCCTCAGGCGGTGGTTTTGCCGCCTCCCTCCGTGGCGTTCAACCGGCGCTGGTTGAGCGTGGGCCTGGGCTTGGCGCCCTTCCAGGACGGACTTCCTTTCTGCTTGGACTACCTCCAATGCGTTATCATCTAACCGTAAGTACCTCTTTTTGGTTTGCCGTTAGGATGTTCTAGATTTAATTCAATGGCTTACATGTCTGTCGACACCTTTTTTTAATTTGGTTTGGATGTTCCCCCCCCCTTTGTTTCGTTTGTCATACGCATTTTTATTATATTGAAGGTGCACGGTCAATTTTTACGCCCCGATGTTTCGGGAGAAAATAGCTGGTCTATGTGGCCGCTTACCATTTCTTCTTGCCCCAGGGAGAGCAAGTCACATGCAACAACGTCACCTCTGTCGCCTAATTATCCGGTGATCAGTGGGTGCGACCGAAGCACTCATAAACACTACGCCCGTCCAACAGCTGCATACCAGATGAAAGATCGACAACAGCGCACGACGTCACCGGGACACCGTCGACCGCCAGACACTCAACGCTCTCTACCGCGGCGGCCTACACGAAACCCGCTCGGATGCCGGTGAGAAACACTCCACCTTACTTCGCGGAACCCTCCCTGTCCACCTGAGTCAATCAAAAGCAGCCGCCGTCACCACGTTGAACTGCTGGCTTCGCGGTGTTCCCATCGTCCCACGGTCTGAGTCGGCTCTCTGGAACGGGGGCCCTGTTCATTTGCTGGGCATAGTTGCGGCCTCCCGACGCCACCGGGAGACGGGTGCCCCGGGCTGTAAAAATATTTCTTTGCACCTAACTAGGGTCACTGATTTCAAAAGTGTTGGGATACGTCCGGCGCGAGGTTTTCCTCAACGAATGTAAATTCGGCGGGGTGCAGAGTTTCTATCGAAATGGGATCTGAGTTTCCTCCCCATAAAGCAATTCTGCACGGGCTCTTGTTTTGTTGTACATAACTGGAGTGATGTGTCTGTAGTGTAATGCAGTTCAGCTTGTTCTTGACATCCCCACCCCGGTCCATTTTCTTCTTGGCCATTCTTATGGGTAAAATCCTCGACATTCGCTTCGTCGCAGCCTACATTCTCGCTGCCCGGCGTGGCTGGCGCCGGTGTTGATCGCATGGCGTTTACGATCCAGGTGATGCTAAGGTACTTTCGAGTTGTATTAAGCCATATAGTTGATGGCCCATTTGTTGGATAGCCAATACATCACGTAAACCATGGTGTGCAAACCAATTTGTTAGCTGTTTATATCAAACAGCCGTCGGAGTGGTGCCGCGAGACCAAAACCCTATAACCTCAACAATATGAATAGTGCATCTAACGACTTATGGAACGAACATATTGCCCGATGGTGGTTCCTGCAAAATCAAATATAGATCCCGAGACCAAGGGGCCTCGGGGGGTTCTCCCAGTCCCGTAATCGGACACTTGACGGTGGTGTGGTCTGAGCTCTCTGACACTTGCTGGCATGTTGCAACCCAGCATTCAATATCCTTGTCATACCCAGGGCACCAGACATAGCTCCTGGCCAGGCTTTTCATTTATTACTAAGTGCTACTGGCGCCTGGCCCTTCATGTAGCAATGCCCAACATCTCATTCCTGCAGTCTCGGGATGGATACTCCCCACAATAAGCCACCCCTTTGCCAGACAAGTTCCCAGATTTTGTCTAGTCGAAAAGGTTTAAAACCTTCCAGTCTTTTTGTGCTTTCCGGCCCAGCCTTTACCTAACCCAAGTCAAAACGCTGGGCATCACTAGGTCCTTTCGCCGTGGACTCTGGAGACATCAATTTGCCAGACAATGAAAGTTCAGGGCAGGTTCCTACTTGTAGGGCGCGTGGTTGGAGCCGGGTCATCCTCCTATGGTTGGTAAATGCGTGCTCGGCTTTAAAAGTGTTCTGCGATGGGTGATTTGTTTTCCGGGTCCCACTGCCAGCAAGTATAATGACTAGGCAGCCAGGAATTCTGACCACTCTAGTCATTCCCTGCGGATAGACATGTTCGCGGTGTGGGGTTTGTTCCTGCCAAGGAATCACCTCGCAGACGTTAACGGTTTATGGTTCCCAGCTCACCAGGGACAAATGTCCTGCCAATGAGAGGGTACTTCCGGTGGCGAAAACGTTTAACACTCCTGGCGACGCTTGCGCAGCGGGCCTCACCTTCCCTTGCTGTGCTATTTAGTTGCAATTTCCGCTTTGCAGAGCGGTTTGAGTAAAAGGCGCATGGTGCCTCCTCTCCGTCAAGGTAATTTCGGATGGCTCTTCATGGTGCACGGACTCCGAAAGGTGATGGGTTGTCACAGTCGTGACCTGTCCAATGGAAATGTTTACTAAAATCTCGTAATATAGAATGTGTCTGAGTGTTTAATTAAGTGCTTTTTATTGCCTTTTGGAATGCTTTTTTGTTCTTTATGACCTCCATAGTCCAGGGTGTTAGGTTTTTTATAGCCAGCAAAAAAAAAAGTTAAGTTTTTTTATTCCAGCAAATCGGTCGTTCTATGTAAATGGTTCTGCTATCGTGCTTTTGTGGGCGAGGAAATACCGTCAAGTAAAAGTTTGATTCCATGACCCACAGAGATGCCTATTCAGCTCCATTTTATTTTTTGGTCCTGGTGCATCGTTAATTGCTTTGACTTTTGTGGTCTGTCTGGGCGTGAATGACTTGTCTCCAATTTCGGTCCAATTAAATACCCTAAAACGAAACTTTTTAGACTGCGGTCGTGCGCCAGCGCCAGTCATTTTCCTTTTCCCTTTTAGGCCGGATTCTCTAATTTGGTTCTACAGCTTCGCTCTTAGCTCTTGCCTTTCTAATTGGGTCGTTGTATTTTGCTGAAATTAAGGACGTCATCAAAGTAGGGAACAACCCCTTTTATCGCCGTTTAATAGGCGTTCCATGAGGCTTTGGAAAATGCCACCCTGGTGCCAACTGCTCTACTCCGAATTTGAAGCCTACATTACATTTGAATGCCCCCTCTATGCGTTACTTATTGTTTGTCTGCTTCGCTTTATTTGGGTCTCTGGAAGCTGCTGATACGCCTGCAGCCTAAATTCAAGTTGTCGCAAAAATTTTTCCTCCCCCAAGTGAGTGCAGATAAACTGTTGCACGTTAAACTCCGGTACGTAGTATGCACTTTGCCTGCTAGCCAGCGCATGGTTTCTCAGTGGTAGCCTGTGTGAGTGTTGCTGTGGCGCACAGGACCCGTCCAGATTTAACAGCGTGGTTACGAATTGATGTCTCCTCAATCTATGCATGGTCAATTGCGTTCTATGAGACACCCTTGGTGCAAATCCAATTTGTTAATTACTCATCTATTTTGGGGCTTTTGATGCAAAAGGGGAACTCTGTCTGGCTTTTAACCTTCTTTGGTGCTTATACTTGGTGATCTAAAGCTAAAGGAAATTGGGATCCCCCTCGGGGACCTATGCCTAGGTGCTGTTCGGAGAGGGAGTCAGGGTCGGGGTGAGGAATTCGTGTGGCGAAGTTCTCTTCTTCCCAATTTGTTTGCGGCATTTTCGGCATTTCTCCCCGTCATTCTCGATATGCCCTCTAATTGGTTGCAAACTCAGTTCAATTGCCCCAGAGGCTGGTACCGGTCCGTGTCCCGACTTATAGTCCCAGTGGCAGGACTTTCTGGTTCGTGTTGTTTTAACAAATAGAACATTTGATAAGCTGTCCGATAGGACCTATCTCACCAAGGGAAATTCTATTCCCCACTTGGTTTAGTCTTAAGAAATCTAATTTTTGTTTCTTGAGTTCCTTTTTTGTTTTTATGTTAAACCAACCGCTTCTGAGTGTTGTTCCAATGACCCACCATTGATAAAGGAAGATCCTGCATGCTTGTGACCGTCCCATTTTCAAAGGGCTTCCTTCAACTGGTCACTACAATTTTTTGACTTTATCTTTCCCCACTTTCTCGTCTGTACTGTCGCTTCCGATAGTACAGTCTGCGGATTATTTCCTTCAGTTGCTGGTTCCCTTGCTGCCGCTCCCATTTTTCTAATCGGCTTGCCCGGTGCATTTCTTTGTGTTGGACCATTATCCGTGTCTGCTTGCGACTAGTGTTCTCTTAACGATTCCCGGCATGGACTCTTTTTGATTGTGTTTCCCTCTTCTTTTGCAAGCCCCAACAAGGATGGCATCAAGGAACCTTAGCAACTGCGTGCTTAGGGGTGTTTCCTCCGCAGCCAGCGCATTCTGCCAATTCTTCTTTCTTCGCGCCTTTTGTGGTCGCGTACAGCAATGGACCTCTCGGGAGTCTTCTTCCATTTCGTGATGACTCGTCTAGGTCTTCCACGGTGTTGGTTGTGGGCAGTTGACTTCTTCCCTCTGCAGGTAGGGCGTCGTTTTGTCCAATGTAATTTGGCATTTCATCAGTTTCATTGTCTAGGCGCTGATTTCTTACGGTTCCATGCCAGCCAGTGGCGCTTCCGTGATTGCCTTTCTACACAGTTATTTAGGTCTGTTTAATATTTAGCTTTTGTAAAGTAGAGTCTTATTAGACCCTAACACGACACAATCTCTCTATGGGCCTCATCTATATTCCTGGAACGCAGGCTCCGCCACAGATGGCAGGAAGATCCTCGCCACAAAATCCGAATCTGGTCTCGGTCTTCCGTCTGGTATTCTCTTTTATAAAACTCAGCGCTGTCCTCTTACCATACACGATTTGACCGACAACCGTCACGTCCAGTGGAAGCCTTTAGCGGCATTCGGTTAAGTGCTCGGCACGCAGGTCAAAACTGTCATGTTCACGTCCTCCTGGGCTTTGCAAATGCCTTTTGCCCCAACTTTTGAACACGCTTGGCCCACCAATGTTGTTTAAGGGAAAAGACAATGCCCGCTTTTGCTGATCCTGAAATTTCCTCCATTTCGTTGCGCTGGCTGCTGCGAGAAAGCGGATTTAGGAAGGGCCGGAGTCGATGTATAGAGGACTCGGCCAATCTTCGTTCATTGGCGTTAGAAGAAGAGGTGTGGGCGTTGGCGTGGGCTACGCAGCAGGTTGTCGCTAGCGTGGTGTGGTTTCTCGGCCCGGCATGGCTCGGTCTCCGCTTTAGGATAATCCCACCTTGTGGTCCACCAGTGCTTTCGTCCAGAGAAAGGGACGGGGATGATCTGGCGGTCCCAACAGAATAACTCGTTTATTGAGTTAACAGCGAAAACGGAGGTAACGGGACGACATGTGGCTCAAGCCGCGGCAGCCCTTTTTATAGAGGCTTGCCTGCCGGCTTGTAGCCAATGACATTGTTTTAACTTTACCACCTTTGAGCGGCTCCTTGGATTGGTTCCTAATGAACCAATCCATGACTGACCTTTCCGGCCAATCAGAAAAGACTTGGAACCTTCCAAGTTATACAGAACACATATTAATAGTGTTATAAGTTAAATTGAGAAATAAGAATATCACTGAATAAAATGGAGAAGCAATTGATATCGTGAAAGACTTTGTGAATTAGTATGAACACCGTTACAGAATTGTAAAAAGTGGGAATTGTTTTTTAAATTTTATTCAGCATAAATAAATAAATATTTTAAATGAAAAAAATTAAATAACGTTGAACAGCCAAAAATAAAATAAAATAAATACATACTTACAATACATACTACAAAAAAATGCAATACATACTACAAAAGTGTTGAAAACCTGGTTAATTACTAGGTAGCATATTTTGGAAATTTTGAAACATTAGCATAGGAATTTTTTTTGTGATTAATTATGTTCATAAATGTCCAGGCAGATTAATATATATTAGAGACAATTTAGAGGTAGTATGAATACATTAGGAATTGGCAATTATTTTCTGTTCATACCAAATCTCATTAGGTTCCTTGTTAATACTTGAAAAAGCTGAAGATTTTTTGAATACATAGGAATGATCTTGAATGCAGAATTATCAATTAAACATTTAATTCATAAGAATCAGAGAAGAGCTGGCAGCAGTGTTGAATTTTTTTCCTTATTTTTCTTTTTGTTAATTTTCAAAGCTTTGATGAATAAGTTGATTTCTTACAGTGAAGAGGGATGTTTCAAAACTACCATGTAAAGTGGGAAATAATGGATATATCTTTATTTAAAATATTTTATAAGAATCAACTCCAGCATATCTGGATCATTTCAAAATCAAATGCAATCTTTTAACTTTTTTTAAAGGAAGGATGGGCATTTTTAAACCTTTTTATTTGTGATCAATGGTATCCTCCAAGGTAGGCCATAAAGTTAATGGTAGCTAATTACATATTGAAAATATGCAAATAGATAACGATCAGATGCACAAACTTGCAATCTATGTGTTCTGTGATTGAGTGGTATACTCCAAATAACTTAATCTGATTGGCCAGAAAGGCCAGTGTTGGACTGGTTCATTAAGAACCAATCCA